>BMAV01014892.1:0-297238 GCA_019973955.1 Trichonephila inaurata madagascariensis
AATGACTTTTCTTTCCACCACAAACAATTTTTTACCCCTATTAAAGCTTCATCCCATGCCCCTTCCCACCAACTCAATACTCAACCCCTACTGGCTCTACAAAAATAGAGAATTTAAATTGAAAAAAAAAAAAAATTCGGGATAAAAAAGAAAAAAACAAAACAATATAGACATAAAATGACTCCACATAGCCCGGAAAAAGCTTCTGATGAATATTGGGGAGGAAGAAATAAAAATATACGACGTGGAGGATGAAATTGAACTAACCCTATATGTAAAAAAAAGGGAAAAGACTTTTTCAAAGGAGATTTATTTTTAACCCCTACAAGACAAAAAAAAGTTTTTCAATACCAGTCATACTTGGTGAAATTCTCCCCCCAATCTGAAAAGTATATTAAAAGGAATTTTATTTTTTTTTAAAGTTTTAAAAAAACCCCAAAAATTTTTATAAATTTTAATAATTTAAACATTGTTTCCAGTATAAAAATTCCTTGCCCCAAAACCCCCAAACACTACTCTTTTAAAACTTTCCCTAAAATCCCCTTTTAGAAACTAAAACCCCCCCTCTTGAAACCCCTAAAAAATTTACTGCACTTTTAAATGTTAACCATTAATTCCCTTACCAGAGTTGCCCCTACTACATCCACCCCTCGGGGGCCCCCCCCCTTTAGGTGAGACGGGTTTCACCTCCCGGGGTCCCCCTAGTGATTTTTTTCTTTTCCCTGGGTTTTACTGTTTTTGGTAAAAATGGTTTCAACCCCAGGATATCCAGTGATCTTTTCATTTTCGGCCCTTTCCTTTCCATTTTAAATTTTTTTTTCCTTTTTCCCCTCTAGACCACGACCTATACAAAAAAAAAGAACCAATTCAAATTTTGTTTTCTAGTGAAAAAAAAATACATTTTTAAAAAACATTTAGGTTTAATTTTTTATTGCGAATTTAGTTTTTTTTTTGTATATTTATTTTACACTTTTGATTATGTTACTTTATTTGTTTTTGACAACAACGTTGGTTTTCCGACCCGCATGTTTTCCGTGTGCGGCGTCCCTAAGGGGGAAAAAGGTGTTCTGGGGACCCTTTTGGTTCCCCTTTCCCACACTTTCCAATATGGGGGGGAGGTTTGTGGCCTGGGGATACCTCTGCGTTCCCTTTGGCCCAGCTTCACACTGCTGCGGCGTGGTGGCGAGGTAGGCAGCTCCTGTCAATGGCTGAGTAAGCCTATCTCGCCGGTATCCCCGAAGAACACTGCTAACGGGTTAGTGCTGCAGATAAGGGGTGTGGGTTTACCGCTGGATCTCACCCTGGACTGTATCACTATGTTCTGGGTGTACTCTGGGTAAGCGCCGTGCCTGGTTGGCCAGTTGACCCGGCACACTGCCTCCCCTTGTTGGACTCCGTGGTGGGTGGAAAGACGCATGGGATGAAGTGGATACAGCGTTGTTATGGATCCAATGCTGCTGCGGGGTATAAAAGTACCGTATTACCCTCTCAACATTGACCAGATATCGACTCATACCAGATTTCTTTTTTAATTTCTTTACCGAATAATGAAATGGCATCAAAATCGCCTTTTTGCTATACAGAAAGCCATTGTAGGAATAGGTGGTGAACCTAAATCTGTTAAAAGATTAAGATCGGTGATCTACTAATTGAAACACTCTCTGCCGTACAAACAAAGTCTTTTTCCTTCTCATAAAAACTTTTCTGAACTCACCTGTAACAATAAGTCCACATAAAACTCTTAATTCATGCGGCGGTGTCATTTCTGAACCTGATCTGTTGACCACCCCTGAAGTGGGAAATCGCGGGGATTCTCCGATCAGGGTGTTATTCAGATCAGGAGAATCCTAATAAAAAGATACAACTGTTATACCCATTAAACCTTAATTTTAACCTTCAACAGCCCACTACCCCAAAACATTAAAAGCCACGGCTATTTAAATTGTAAAATCCGTCCATACATTCGAATCCTCTGCTTGGCTGTTTTAAGTGCCAGAGGTTAGGACACTACTAAACTGCCTGCAGAGGGACAATTGGCGTGCTCTAGGTGTGCGTCTATTGGGACATACCTCCTTAGGTGCAGTCTGGGCTGAAATCGTCCAATTGTACACAGCAGTTCTAAACTTTTGCCCAAAATGGAAAACAGAAGAAATCCAAACAATTAAAACAAACAAAAACATATCATATTTAGAAGCCGAAAATTAATAGCCCTCAACCTTCTCAAACTTATGCTCAAGCTGCAAATCCTCTGGCCAAAACAATTTCACTCAAACAGATCAGATATAACCAAGTAAAATGTACACCTTTGAAGTTACTTCAACCACTAAAACCAATCCCCCAAAACAAATATATCAGCCCACTCTGTTATATCCACATCATCTTCTACCCAAGCAGAACTTTTGCCGTCCACCTCTGCAACAGAATCTAATGTCTCTAAATCTCAACCACCTATTTACTGTATCTGGTGGCCCTTTCCACCACAAATAATATGTTTACCCCTATTAAAAGCTTCATCCAACCATGTCCACTTCCTCATCGGTTCGGTATTCAACCTTCTTCTGGCTCAACAATATCACATAAAGCACTCACTTCAACCACTGTATCAATGTTTACACCTTACCAACTAAAACATGTCCTGCTGTTGAAACTGAAACCTCTGTACCCAATACCATACCTTCTCCATCCCAGGATGCAAAACAAACTTCAAAATGCAAGAAAAGGCGATCGAAAAGAAGTCTTACCTCCGAAATAGACATAAAATTGGCGCCTCCTGGAAGCCAAAAAAAGCACACCTATACAGGAATCAACAGGCGAGGACATGATTGTATCACGATGTTCCAGAAGAGATGGAGATCACGAGAAAAAATAATTCCTCCAAGGGAATAGAAGTACTTTAGGAAGAATGGTGGCAGACTGAATCTGGAAACATATAGAATACTCTCACCGTTGACTCCAACCCGTAACAGAAAAAATCGGAATTAAAAAACAAACTTTTAAAACATTTTGCAACATACTTAATTGTATTTTAATACAAATTTTTACATTTCTGTCATGTATTAATTTTGCTTTTATACATTTCTTTGTTTTAAATTTATCCGTTATTTTAAGATCTTACTTGACATGTTAGGAGTAATACATCACCTAATGTATTTCCCACTTTTTGACTTTTTAATAAAATGTAACAATTAAATATGAGATTTTAAAAACTTTTAATGAATTTTCATGCTTAAATATAACCCCATATCTTTAATGTAAATTTTTAACTTTAAAAATCTTTTAATGGAAATTAAAACAAATGTTTGAGGCATAGTATAGCGAAATCGGCTCTTAAATATGCGGCGCTAAATCACTCACTCACTCACTTACCCGTTGGATCCTCACCTGGACTGTATCACTATATTCTGGGTGTGTACTTTCCAGGTAAGCGCCCGTGCCTGGTTTTGGCCAGTTGACGTACACTGCCTCCCTTGTTGGACTCCGTGGTGGGTGGAGCCGCCAGGACGAGTGGTATGCAGCGTTATTATGGATCCCAAGCTGCTGTGCCCGGGTAAAGGCCTCGTATTACCCAACCTAAACATTGACAACATTGCAAAGTGTTCACGCTTTTTAATTTTATCTTTACCAAACAGTGAAATGTCCTGTAAATCTCCTTTTGCAATTTTCAAAGCTCTTCAAGCAATTGGTGAGCCAAAATCAGTTAAAAAAATGAAATCCGGCGATTTACTTGTTGAAACTAATTCTGCTATTCAGTCCAAGTCCTATTTATCTGCTAAAACCTTTCTTGACTCACCCCTCCTTGTAACTCCCCATAAATCTCTTAACTCTAGTCGAGGTGTAATTTCAGAACCTGACTTGTTAAACACTTCTGAGGCTGAAGTACTAGGCAGTTCTCAGATCAGGGTGTAGTGCAAGTCAGAAGAATCATTTTAAGAAAGATACTCAATTATTCCAACTAAACACTTAATCTTAGCGTTCAATAGCCCAAAACTGCCAACTACCATAAAAAGCGGTTATTTAAATTGTAAATCGTCCCTATATACGAATCCTCTCTGCTGTTTCAAGTGCAGAGGTTGAGGGCACTCTAAACTTTCTGCCGTGGTCGAATTAACATGCCCTAGATATTGCATCCGTTGGGCATTCTTCCTGGTTATTGCTCTAGAGCGAAATGTGTTGGTGTACGAGCCCCACCCATCAAATTCAAAATTATGCCCAAAATGGAAAACTGAAAAACAAATACAGGAAATAAAAACAAATAAAAATATTACTTATCTTGAAACCCCGTAAATTAATAGTCCCACAATCATCTCAAACATACTGGCTCGAGCAGCCAAATCAGTATTAAAACAATTCTACTCAAACAGACGAAAATATAACAAATGTGAAATGTCCACCTTTGAAGTTGCTTCAACCGCTCATCCATCCCAAACCAAATACATCAATAGCCACTCCTGTTTTTACCACATCATCTTCCAGCCCAGGCAGAACTCTTACCCTCCCACTTCTTCACTAGAAATTACAGTCACTGAACCTCAACCACCTACACTCCACCACTACAAATACATCTTTGAGAAACTGAAACCCACCCTCTTGTAACCTCTAATAAATTTACTGCACTTTTAAATGAAATTCAGTTCCCTTACCAGAGTCTGTCCCTACTACATCCAATAGTGAGCGTTGAATACATCAGAAATCAAAAAAATATAAAACGAAATTCAAGAAATGAAGAAAACGACCAAAATACAGAAACCAGAAATTGAAATAAAAGTGAAACCATAAACCCAGAAAACCAGCACCTGAGGTTTACTACTGATAGCGAACATGCTTTCGTATATGGCGATGGAGGAAAAACTGGAGCCAGATCCTGCATTATACGCAAAATTAACACCAACCCGACTCAGGACAAGTAGAAACTAATTTTATAACAACATGTATTGCCCAACTTTGTACTAAACAAAATAGTTCCATTCTCCTTTTGAAATTGTTTTTATTTTAATATATTGTCTGACTTAGTGGGGGTAAAACACCCACCATAATTTATTTGCTTTTTATCAATAGAATAAGTTTTTATACATACTTTTGATATTTTAAATTTACTGAAGAGACATTTTTAATTATTTTTAACATAATTAGTTTCAAATTTTTAACGAAGATGTTTGGCATGGTTAGCCATATTTGGCTCTTGTATTATAAACCTCTCTCACTCACTCACTCACTATGAAACAAAATCAAACATTCAGTCAAAAATCTTATCTGTCTGCAAAACATTTCTAGATTCTCCCCTTATAGTTACCCTCATAAATCTTTAAATTCCTGTCGAGGGAGTCATTTCCGAACCTGACCTGTTATGTACTTCTGATGCTTAACTGAGATCCTTGAGGTTTTCAGACCAGGGGTGTAGTGCGGAGTCAGAAGAATCACACAAAAGAAGATACTCACATTATTCAACTAAACACCCGAATTTTAACGTTCAATAACCCAAAACTGCCAACTAACATAAAAGCTGGTTATTTAAATTGTAAAATCCGTCCTATATACCGAATCCTCTGCGCTGTTACAAGTGTCAGAGGTGGGACACTCAAACTTCTTGCCGTGGTCAATTAATGTGCTCTAGATGTGCATCCGTTGGACATTCTTCCACGGATTATTACTCTAAGAGCCGAAATGTATTAATTGTGCCCAGTCCATCCATCCGATTCAAAATTGTACTTAAAATGGAAAATGAAAGCGAATGCAGGAGATAAAAAACAAATAAAAATGATATTTCTTATCGAGGAGTACGTAAATTAATAGTCCCACAGTTATCCTCAAATACGCTCAAGCTACCAAATCTCTACCATAAATAATACTACTCAAACAGATGAAAATATAACAAAAATAAAATGTCCACCTTTAAATTACTTGAACCTCTCCTAAAACAAATATATATCAATATCCACTCTATTTCCACATCAAGCAAGCCAGCTCTTGCGTCCTCTTCAATAGCAGCTACTAACTCAGACCCTCAACCTACTACTACTTCCTCTAGCAATAACCTAATACTTCGCCTCATAGATTTACCAACTGTTACCCCAGTTATTACAACTTCTAATAAATTTGCCACTCTATCAACTGATGTTCAATCATCGGATTTCCATATCAGAATCTACAGCTACATCAATAAAGAGACATCTTAACTCATCCCAACGAAATTCAAGAAATGAAGAAAACCTTAAAAATACAAAAACCAGAAATAGAAATAAAAATGACTCCTCCAGAAAACCAACACCTCAAGAATATACTACTGATGAAGAAGACATGCTTGTTGTATGGCGGATAGAGGAAAAACTTGAACCAGATCCTCTGGATAAAATCAAGATGTCAAAAAATGTTTTAAGCTTGATCCTCAAGCATATATCATAGGTTAACACCAACCGATTCAGGACAAATAAAAGCTAAATATATATAATTTTTTTAACATGTATTGCCCGACTTTGTTTTAAACTAGCATATTTCCATTCTTATTTTTCAATTATTTTTAATTTAATATATGGTCTGACGGTGGGCAAATCCCCACCAAATTTTCTTTATTTATTTGAAAACGGTTTAATGTGATTGGAATTTTTAACTTTTAAAACTGTATATTTAAATATTTTATAAAATATTTTAAATTTCTTATAACAAATGTTTGGCGCTTGAGTATAGCCAGGGTAAATAACTAGCGTAGAAAACCCCATTCACTCCTCCTCACAGTTGCAGTTTAGAACCAAAATGTATTAATTGTTCATCGCCTCACTCTGCAGATTCTAGAATTATGTCCCCAAATGGAAAATAGAAAAAGTAAATGCAAATCAAAACAAACAAAAATATTTCTTATTTAGAAGCTAGAAATTACTACCCCTCAGATATCTCAGACATATGCTCAGGCTGCTAAATCTTCACGGTATCTTCTGCTACGCTTAGACAGATGAAAATATCACTAAAATAGAATGTCCACCTTTAAAATTATTGCAGCCACTTTCATCTCCCCAGGAAGCCAGATATATCACAATCCCACTCCTGCTGTTACCACAGCATCGTCTTCTACCCAAGTGCGCCCCTCAGGGGCTCACCTTCTTTTAGGTGGTCACCGGGGTTCCGCGGCTCCTGAGGTGCCTAGTGGTCTTTTCTCTTCTAAAGGGTTTACTGTCTTTGGTAAACATGGGCTTTACGAACCCAAGAGGGTACCCTGAAGTGATCTTTCTCTATTTTCGGCCCTTCTTCTTGCCATTCAAATTTCCCTTTTTCTTCCGCTTTCCGTCTAGACCACAGAACAATCTTACAAAATGAACTTAGTTCAAATTTGTTTTCTATAGAAAAACTTTCTTTTATTATTAACATATTATAGTTAGATTTTCTATTACGTTAATTTAGTTTCTTTTTCGTATATTGCTTTAAATACTTTGAATATGTTTCTTTATTTGTTTTCAACTAACAACGTTGGTTTTCCGACCATATGTTTTACGTGTCTGGCGTCCGTAGGGGAAAAATGGTGTTCTGGGGATCGCTGCGTTCCCTTTGCCGCGCTTCTCCAATATGGAGGTTAGTGGTCTGGGGATACCTACGTTCACTTTGGCCCACGCTTCACTGTAGACGGGTGGCAGGAGTGAGCCAGCTCTGTCCAATGGGCTGGTAGTACCTACCGGTGTCCCGAAGAGACACTGCGCTGTAGGGTTAGTGCTGCAGATAAGGGGTGTCGGGTTTACCCGTGGATCCTCACCCTGGACTGTATCACTATCTTCTGGAGTGTGTACTCCAGGCGCGTGCCTGGTTTTTTGGCCAGTTGACGGCACACTGCCTCCCTTGTTGGACTCCGTGAAATTTGGGTGGAGCCGCCAGGGCGAAGTGGTATCACAGCGTTATTATGGATCCAAAAGCTGCTGTGCCGGGTAAAGGCCTGCGTATTGCAACAAACCTAACGTCGATGAAACTGCCAAAATTCACGATTTTTAATTTTATCCTTGCCAAATAATGATATGTGTAAAAAATCGCCATTTGCTGATACAAAGCACTAATTGGAATAGGTGGCGGGTAGCCCACAAGTCAGTAAAACGTTTAAAGATCGATTGATTTATTAATTGAAACAAGCTCTGCTCTCCAAACCGTCTTTTACTAGCTAAATCTTTTCTTGATTCTCCCTGTAACAATAAGTCCTCTAAAATCATAATACTTCGAGTGTCATTTCTGAACCTGACTTGTTGAGAACTCACAAACGAAATCCTTGATAGGTTCTCTGATCAGGGGAGATTGATTCAGGTCAGAAAATTACTATAAAAAAAAGATAATATAATTCCTACAAAACATTTAATACTATCATTTAATAACCTAAGCTTCCGTCTACAATAAAAACGGAGTTACTTAAACTGTAAAATTCGTCCCTACATATACCAGATCCTCTGCGCTGTTTTAGGGTGCCAGGGATTGGGACATTCTAAACTTCCTGCCATGGACAACTTACTTGCTCTAGATGTGCATCTGTTGGACATGCTTCCACAGATTGCAGTCTAGAGCCTAAATGTATTAACTGCTCTCAACCTTATACTGCTGGTTCAAAACCTTATACTTAGAAGTGGAAAAACGAAAAGCAAATTCAGGAAACTAATAAAATATATCATATGCTTAGAAGCTCGAAAACTAATATAGTACCACAGTTAGTCCAAACCTATGCCCAGGCACAAAACCCTCAATTGTAAACAATTCCACCAAACAGATGAAAATATCACAAAAGTAAAATATACCATTAAATTACTCCAGCCACTTTTATCCATCCACAAGGCAAATACATTAATATCCACAACTGCTATATCTAAATCCTCCTCCTCAGCTCAAGCACAACTACTGCCTTCTACATCTTTAATTGCAACAGCAGTGTCACAGCCTCAGCCACCAACCCCTGTATCTGATGCGTGGTTACCGCAACCAAAGCGATCACACCTATTGAACCATCTTCATCCATATCCTTCCCTCAATAACCAACTCTCTTTCCACTACAAATACATCTTTAGAAACTGAAACCAGCCCTCTTACAACCTCTAATAAATTTACTGCCACTTTTACCTGAAATTCAGCCATTAGTTCCTTTACACCAGGAGACTGTCCCTACTACATCCAATAGTGAACATTCAAATACATCAGAAATCCCCAAAATGTAAAAACGAAATTCAAGTAGAAGAAAACGCCCAAGTACAGAAACCAGAAATAGCAATAAAAAATAACTCACATAAGCCCAGAAAGCCAGCACCTCAGGAGGTACTACTGGCGACGAACATGATTATGTATGGCGTGGAGGAAGAACTTGAGCGATCCTATGGATAAATTCAAAGTCAAAAAATATTTTAAGCGATCCTCAAGCATATATCATGAGAGTTAACACCAACCCGATTCAGGAAAAGTAGAAACTAAATTTTTATAACATGTATTACCTGACTTTTGTTTAAACTAAACATGTTCCATTCTAATTTTCATTTGTTTTTATTTTAATATATGGTCTGACTTGGTGGGGCAGCTCCCCACCAAATTTTCTCTTTATTTATTTGAAAACGGTTTAATGTGATTAGAATTTTAACTTTTTAAAACTGTATTATCATTATATTTAAATATTTTATAAAATTTTAAATTTTTTATATATAACAAATGTTTGGTAGCAGCATAGCCAAATCCGGCTCTTCACGCCATAAAACTCTACACTCACTCACTCTACCCAAGTGCGGCTCTTGCCGTCCACCTCTTCAATAGCAGCTACTAACTCAGACCCTCAACCTACTACTTTACTAGCAATAACCTAAATACTTCCGCTTCATAGATTTACCAATGAAATACCCCAGTTCTTACAACTTCTAATAAATTTGCCACTCTATCAACTGATGTTCAATCATCAGTTTCCATATCAGAATCTACAGCTACATCCAATAGGAACATCTTAACACATCCCAACGAAATTCAGAAATAGAAGAAAACGCCCAAAAATACAAAACCAAATAGAAATAAAAAATAACTCCACATAAACCCAGAAAGCCAGCACCTCAAGAATATACTACTGATGGCGAAGACATGATTGTCTATGGCGTAGAGGAAAAACTTAGACCAGATCACTCTGGATAAATTCAAGATGTCAAAAAATATTTTAAGATCCTCAAGCATATATCATGAAGTTAACACCAACCCGATTCAGGACAAATAAAGCTAAATATATATTTTTTTTAACATGTATTGCCTGACTTTGTTTTAAACTAACATGTTCCATTCTTATTTTTCAATTGTTTTTAATTTAATATATGGTCTGACTTGAAGTGGGGCAAATCCCACCAAATTTTCTTTATTTATATGAAAGCGGTTTTAATGTAGTTGGAATTTTAACTTTTAAAACTGTATTATGGTATATTTAAATATTTTATAAAATGTTTAGAATTTCTTATATAACAAATGTTTGGCGCCAGTATAGCCAGGGTGGCTCTTCGCGTAGAAAACTACGTTCACTCACTCACACCCAGCACCGACCACAATTTCAAAACTCATCGTTAAATTATTGACAAAATAAATTTTATTAGGATTTATGTTTAGCATTGTAGTTTAGTAATCAATTTTTCTTTTCCAAATATTATTAAGGTAGAAGTTATTTCTGGGAGATAATGATGCTATTTTGTGTTATCTAAATTATTTTATAGCTCAATTTTTTATTCAATTTGTGAATTTTATGTTTGCTGTTTTAAATTTTCACGCATTCTTTGGAAATGTGATAGTTTTATTGTGTGAGAAAATTTATTCAATGCCTGGCGATCTGGATAAGTTAGTTTCTCGAAGAAAAATAGAAAGAAGATTAATATGCTACTTGAGTTGGTTGCTACATATTTTGAAAATAGTTTATAGTATGGCTTACAGAATTGAAATATTAGAGCATGGTAAATTTATATTTAATAAAAGTAGTGTACTTTTGTTATGGATAAATTTCTTTGTATGTATAGAAATGATTCAATTTGTATTTTGTAGTGTTAGAAGAACAGCGTATTGTGCATCTTGAATTCAATTTTCCACGGGTGTTATTTCTATTTAGATGTTAGGAATTTGAAAATTTTTCAACACTTTTTAGAGGAATATCTAATATTGCTTGCCCCACAAAAACAGTAGTAACATGCTATTTTATGTTACTAACCAGATAACTATAAAATATGATTTTTTTTAGTCTTGCATTTTACTTGAATTACTTTTTTTCGAATTTTATTAAAGTACCTAGTTAGTCTTAGAGATTTGTGGCTGCTGTGACATCTCATCCTAATTCCTGAAACCTCAATCCATCCAGTGTCATCCCTTCCCTTCATAACGGTACTGTTAATTAACTGCTGTTTGATTGTTGAGATATTTATTTTAGTATTTTAAATTGTTACTGTAAATTTAAATTATAGAAAAATAATTGAATAAGTGGTTGCTTGCACAAATTATTATGAAGAATAGTTGAAGGACATTCTGAACAGCCAGGTTGGAGGATAGATATTTTTTTAATGGAATTATTGTCACTTCAAGTGAGGAAACATTAGAACATACTGAAATAATCTGGTTTTATCATATTTATTTTTCATTATTATACCATGCACCAGAAAACTTTTTGTTCGATCAGAAGAGCAGCTTTTTATTGCCTTTTTAAATGAATTTCCATTAATTTGTTTTCTTTTTAAATGTTACCAAATTTTATTATGATAGTTGTGGAGGTACATATGTAACATGGCCAAGCATGCTGCATTAGCATGCTATTTAAATTAATATCTATATAAATGATTAAATTAGCAGCAATTGCAATTCATAATCATAAGTTAGCCTTGGGTGTTTAATGCTTTTTTTGAAATGTAGTCGTTTTCCTGATATACTCGATTCCCACATCCCCCTCAGGGGCTCACCTTCTTTAGGTGATGCAGGTTCCATTCCCGAGGTGCCTAGTGTTTTCTCTTCCTAAGGGGTTTACTGTCTTTGGTAAACATGGGCTTCACGAACCCAGGGTACCTAGTGATCTTCTCTATTTTCGGCCCTCCTTCTTGCCATTCAAATTTCCCTTTCTTCTTTTTCCGTCTAGACCACAGACCTATACAAAAAAATGAACCTAGTTCAAATTTTGTTTTCTAGTGAAAAACATACGTTTACTACTAACATATTATGGTTTTAGATTTTCTGTGCGTTGATTTAGTTTCTTTTTCGTATATTTATTTTACTACTTTGATTATGTTACTTTATTTGTTTTCGACTAACAGCGTTGGTTTCCGACCCGCATGTTGTTTGCCGTGTCACGGCGCGTCCGTAAGGAAAATGGTGTTCTGGGGATCCTTTGCGTTCCTTTGCTTACTTCTCAATATGGAGGTTAGTGGCCTAGGGATGCCTCTGCGTTTCCCTTTGGCCCACGCTTCACTGTAGGCGGGTGGCAGGAGTGAGCCGGCTCTGTCAATCGGCTGGTAGTACACCTCTCACCGGTGTCCCGAAGAACTGCTGCCCTGAGGGTTAGTGCTGCAGATAAGGGGTGTCCGGGTTTACCCGTTGGATCCCTCACCCTGGACTGTATCACTATGTTCTGGGTGTGTGTACTCCAATTGGCGCCGTGCCTGGTTTTGGCCAGTTGACCCGGCACACTGCCTCCCTTGTTGGACTCCGTGATGGGTGGAGCCGCCAGGATGAAATGGTATCGTTGTTATGGATCCAATACTGCTGTGCCAGTTAAAGGCCTACGTATTACCCAACTAAACATTGATCAAGTATCAAAAAATACCAGATTTTTACTGATTTCTCTGCCAAATAATGATATGTTAAAAAAATCTCCTTTTGCAATACATAAAGCTTTACTAGGAATGAGTGGTGAACCGAAATCTATAAAACAGTGATTAAAATCCGGGGATCTACTTGTGAAACCATATATCTGCTTTACAAACCAAGTCATTTCTTCTCGCTAAAACTTTCTTAAACTTCGCCTGTAACTATAACTCCTCATAAAATCTCTAAACACCTGCAGGGTGTCATTTCTGAACCTGACTTGTTGAATGCACTGAGTGAGATTCTTGAAGGATTCTCTGATCAGGTATAATCAAGTCAAATTGCAGCAAAAAGATTCAACAATTATTCGACAAACATTTTAATTCTTGCAGCTAGCCAACGAAACTTCCATCTACAGTAAAGCGGATACCTCAACTTCTTCATCGCCCATACATACCCGAACCTCTGGCTGTTTTAAGTGCCGGAGGTTAGGTCCTCTAAACTCTTGCAGCGGTCAGTTAACATGCTCTAGATATTGCATCCGTTGGGCATTCTTCCGCAGTTGTACTCTGGAGCGAAATATGATAGTGTACCCAGTCCATCCATCGATTCAAAATTATGCCCGAAGTGGAAAATAGAGAAACAGATACAGGAAATAAAAACAAATAAAAAATATTTCTTATCAGGAAGCTTACGTAAATTAATAGTCCACAGTTATCTCAAGCACCAGCTCAAGCTGCCAAATCCACTACCATAAATAATACTACTCAAACAGATGAAAATATAACAAGAAAAATGTCACCTTTAAAATTGCTTAGCAGACCCACTCCCTAAAACAAATATATCAATATCCACCCCTATTTCCACATCATCCTCAGCATGACCTTTCATTACCATCCTACAGAAATTACAGATCTCTGAACCTCAGTCACCTCTTCCTGTATATAGTAAAAGGCACTTTCCACCACAAGCAATATGTTCACCCTATTAAAGCTTCATCATGTCCACTTCCTCACCCAACTCCATACTCAACCCCTTCTAATACATTGAAATAAAAAAAGGAAACTTCGGGATAGAAAAGAAAGAAAGAATTAATTAAAACAGTTCTAGACATAAAAATGACTCCACATAGACGAAAACCAGCTTCTGATGAATATTCCAGCGGAGGAGGAAGAAATGATAATATACGGCGTGGAGGATGAAATTGAATCTAATCCTAATTATGTGAAAAAAAATGGAAAGACTTATTTCAAGGGAGATTTACTTTTAACTCCTACAAGACCAGAGAAAATAGCTTTTCTTAATACCAGTCATACTTGGTGGGAGTCTCCCCACCATTCTAGTAAATATATTGAAGAGTGAATTTTATACTTTTTAGATTTTTAAATTTTTAACAGAAATTTTATAAACCTTTTTAATAGCATATGTTTGGCGCTTAATTATAGCCAAAATTGGCTCTTGCGCCATAAAACCCCAAGTCACTCACTCACACTCAAATTCATCCAGGAATCCATTCAATGTCCCTGCCCGTTATAACAGTACTCTGTTGATTTCTAGGAAACTGCTGTGCGATTGTTGAGAAAAAATTTATTTAGCTTTTTTGAAGTGTGATTTTAAACTTCTCTTCTAAGAAAATATATTTCATAAAGTTCTTTATGTGTAAGTTGATTTTCAGAAAAGTTCAAGGACATTAAGAATGTGTGATCTTAGCATAGATATAGTTTATAAGTAGTTTAATATACTTTTAGAGAAAAAACAGCATACTAAATTTAATGTTCATAAATGTTGTTCTTTAATGTGGATAAATTTCTTTACAAGTATAGAAAGTGATGGTCTGATTTTTTATTATATTGTTTTATTATTACACTATGCAGCAGAAAACATGTATCTGTTGCTCGAAAAGAAGGCTATATTGGGCATGTCAGCTCAATTTCCATTATTAATATTATTTCAACTTTCAGACATTAGGAATTGAAAAAATTTTATAACGATATTTAGCATGCTTGCCTCCACAGACAGCAATAATTCATTTTCAGTTCATCTAGTTGCCTTTTATCCTCATAATGTCAGTCTTACCTTTGTGCATAATAACTGCTTTGTGATTGTTTCTAGATTTATTTTGCTTTGTTTACGGTGTGACTACAACCAAATGAGTACTCTAGAAAAATTAATTTCATAAGCTTTTACTGGGCAAGTTATTCTTGTAAAGTAAACTTAAAAGGACATGAATAATTTGTGAGCTGGAGGATGCATATTTTATAAATTGATTTAAGTTACTTGGGTGAGAGTATTGGGACATACTAGAATTTAGAGAAGGGTAAATATGATTCTTTTTGTATGGGAAGAAGTTTGTAGCAAGCATAGAAATGATTATCTGTATTTTCATCAGAATGATTTCTTATTGTTTATTACACTATGAAACAGAAAACATAGTTGGGTCTGTAGAACAATTTAGTGCACTTCACAATGTAATTTTCATTAGGTTATGTTACTTTAATTAAGAAAAATTTTTACAACTTTTAAAGGTTTTTATTGCTAATATTTATAGGCACATGTTACAATCCCTTTCCCATAACTGTTTAAAACTCATCATTAAATTAATAACAAATAAATTTAATTAGGATTTATGTTGCCCATTGTAGTTTAGTAATCAATTTTTCTTTTCTATAAATATTATTAAGGTAGAAGTTATTTCTGGGAATATTGATGCTATTTTTGGCATATTTATCTAAATTATTTATAGCTCAATTTTTGTTCAATTTGAATTTTATGTTGCTGTTTGAATTTTTCACTCATTCTTTAAAATGTGATAGTTTTATTGTGTGAAAAATTTATTCAATACTGACGTCTGGATAAGTTAGTTTCTCGAAGAAGAAATGAAAGAGATTAATATGCTGTGAGTTGGTTGCTACATATTTTGAAAATAGATTTATAGTATGAAACACAGGTGAAATATTAGAGCATGGTAAAATTTATATTTAATAAAAGTAGTGCTTTTATTTATGGATAAATTTCTTGTGCCATGTATGGAAATGATTCAATTTGTATTGGATTGATTATTATACTGTGGCCTAGAAAACATTTTTACAGTGTTAGAAGAACAACGTGTATTGTGCATCACGAATTCAATTTTTCCATAGATTGTTATTTCTATTTAGATGTTAGAATTTGAAAAGGGTACCAACGCTTTTTAGAGGAATATCTAATGTGCCCCACAAAAACAGTAGTAACATGCTATTTTATGTTACTAACCAGATAACTTATAAATATGATTTTTTTTTTAGTCTTATATGGCGTGGTGTAAATGATAAAGGGACGAGCCGGGAAGGGGTTCTTTACTAAGTCCACTAGTTATTAAAACACGTTTATTAGACAAAACAAACACATTTACATACATAACTAGAGAACTAACAGTTGACATAGAATTGAAAGGGATCCGGGCATGCTCATTCACGTCTATACAGTTCGAAGCGGCCATCACTGAGGTGTTCTGTTAGCTAGAGGCGCGATATTAGTCTCTTTATTGTTAATGTGGAAAAGGGGATCTAAATGTGAGGGGGTTACAGTCTTACATTTTGCAATTACTTTTTTTTCGAATTTTATTAAAATACTAGTTAGGCTTAGAGATTTGTGGCTGCTGTGACATCTCATCTAATTCCTGAAACCTCAAGATTGTTCATCCAGTGTCATCCCTTCCTTCACTTAACGGTACTGTTAATTAACTGCTGTTTGATTGTTGAGATATTTATTTTGCGTATTTTAAAGTGTTACTGTAAATTTAGAATTATAGAAAAAATAATTGAATAAGTGGTTGCTTACTGTAAAATTATTATGAAAGAATAGTTGAAGGACATTCTGAATTTGTGAGTTGGAGGATAGATATTTTAATGGAATTATTGTCTACTTCAAAGTGAGAAACATTAGAGCATACTGAAATAATCTGGTTTTATCATATTTATTTTTTCATTATTATACCATGCACCAGAAAAGCATTTTTGTTCGATCAGAGGAGCATCTTATTGTGCATTTCAAATGAATTTCCATTAATTTGTTTTATCTTTTTAAATGTTGCAAATTTTTACTATGATACTTGTGGGTATATATGTATTTGGCCACACACACTGCATTAACATGCTATTTCAAAATTAATATCTATATAAATGATTGTATTAGCAGCAATTGCAATTCCGCAATCATAAGTTAGCCTTTGGAATGTTTGTGTTTTTGAGAAATGTAGTGGTATTTCCTGATACCTCAAATTCATCCAGGAATCCATTCAGTTTTCCTTCCCACGTTATAACAGTACATTGATTCCTAGGTAACTGCTATGCGATTGTTAAGAAAAAATTTATTTAGCTTTTTGGAAGTGTGATTTTAAACTTCTCTTGTAGAAAATATTTCACGAACCCAGGATACCCTAGTGATCTTCTATATTTTCGGCCCTTCTCCTTGCCATTCAAATATCCCTTTTCCCGTCTAGACACAGATAGCCCACAAATGAACTTTGTTAAAAATTTGTTTTCTATTGGAAAAAACTTTCTTTTATTACTAACATATTATGGTTTACATTTGTATTGCGTTAATTTAGTTTCTTTTAGTATATTACTTTAAGCACTTTGATTATTTTGCTTTTTATTTATTTTAAGATTAACACCCGTTGTTTTCAACCGCATGTTTGCCGTTAATGCGTCCGTAAGGGGAAAATGGTGTTCTGGGGTCACTGGTTTCCTTTGCTTACGCTTCTCCAGTATGGAGGAGGTTAGTGGCCTAGGGATACCTCTGCGTTCCCTTTGGCCCAGCTTCACACTGCTGCGGCGTGGTGGCGAGGTAGGCAGCTCCTGTCAATGGCTGAGTAAGCCTATCTCGCCGGTATCCCCGAAGAACACTGCTAACGGGTTAGTGCTGCAGATAAGGGGTGTGGGTTTACCGCTGGATCTCACCCTGGACTGTATCACTATGTTCTGGGTGTACTCTGGGTAAGCGCCGTGCCTGGTTGGCCAGTTGACCCGGCACACTGCCTCCCCTTGTTGGACTCCGTGGTGGGTGGAAAGACGCATGGGATGAAGTGGATACAGCGTTGTTATGGATCCAATGCTGCTGCGGGGTATAAAAGTACCGTATTACCCTCTCAACATTGACCAGATATCGACTCATACCAGATTTCTTTTTTAATTTCTTTACCGAATAATGAAATGGCATCAAAATCGCCTTTTTGCTATACAGAAAGCCATTGTAGGAATAGGTGGTGAACCTAAATCTGTTAAAAGATTAAGATCGGTGATCTACTAATTGAAACACTCTCTGCCGTACAAACAAAGTCTTTTTCCTTCTCATAAAAACTTTTCTGAACTCACCTGTAACAATAAGTCCACATAAAACTCTTAATTCATGCGGCGGTGTCATTTCTGAACCTGATCTGTTGACCACCCCTGAAGTGGGAAATCGCGGGGATTCTCCGATCAGGGTGTTATTCAGATCAGGAGAATCCTAATAAAAAGATACAACTGTTATACCCATTAAACCTTAATTTTAACCTTCAACAGCCCACTACCCCAAAACATTAAAAGCCACGGCTATTTAAATTGTAAAATCCGTCCATACATTCGAATCCTCTGCTTGGCTGTTTTAAGTGCCAGAGGTTAGGACACTACTAAACTGCCTGCAGAGGGACAATTGGCGTGCTCTAGGTGTGCGTCTATTGGGACATACCTCCTTAGGTGCAGTCTGGGCTGAAATCGTCCAATTGTACACAGCAGTTCTAAACTTTTGCCCAAAATGGAAAACAGAAGAAATCCAAACAATTAAAACAAACAAAAACATATCATATTTAGAAGCCGAAAATTAATAGCCCTCAACCTTCTCAAACTTATGCTCAAGCTGCAAATCCTCTGGCCAAAACAATTTCACTCAAACAGATCAGATATAACCAAGTAAAATGTACACCTTTGAAGTTACTTCAACCACTAAAACCAATCCCCCAAAACAAATATATCAGCCCACTCTGTTATATCCACATCATCTTCTACCCAAGCAGAACTTTTGCCGTCCACCTCTGCAACAGAATCTAATGTCTCTAAATCTCAACCACCTATTTACTGTATCTGGTGGCCCTTTCCACCACAAATAATATGTTTACCCCTATTAAAAGCTTCATCCAACCATGTCCACTTCCTCATCGGTTCGGTATTCAACCTTCTTCTGGCTCAACAATATCACATAAAGCACTCACTTCAACCACTGTATCAATGTTTACACCTTACCAACTAAAACATGTCCTGCTGTTGAAACTGAAACCTCTGTACCCAATACCATACCTTCTCCATCCCAGGATGCAAAACAAACTTCAAAATGCAAGAAAAGGCGATCGAAAAGAAGTCTTACCTCCGAAATAGACATAAAATTGGCGCCTCCTGGAAGCCAAAAAAAGCACACCTATACAGGAATCAACAGGCGAGGACATGATTGTATCACGATGTTCCAGAAGAGATGGAGATCACGAGAAAAAATAATTCCTCCAAGGGAATAGAAGTACTTTAGGAAGAATGGTGGCAGACTGAATCTGGAAACATATAGAATACTCTCACCGTTGACTCCAACCCGTAACAGAAAAAATCGGAATTAAAAAACAAACTTTTAAAACATTTTGCAACATACTTAATTGTATTTTAATACAAATTTTTACATTTCTGTCATGTATTAATTTTGCTTTTATACATTTCTTTGTTTTAAATTTATCCGTTATTTTAAGATCTTACTTGACATGTTAGGAGTAATACATCACCTAATGTATTTCCCACTTTTTGACTTTTTAATAAAATGTAACAATTAAATATGAGATTTTAAAAACTTTTAATGAATTTTCATGCTTAAATATAACCCCATATCTTTAATGTAAATTTTTAACTTTAAAAATCTTTTAATGGAAATTAAAACAAATGTTTGAGGCATAGTATAGCGAAACGCCCAAAAATACAAAACCAAAATAGAAATAAAATAACCCACATAAACCCAGAAAGCCAGCACCTCAAGAATATACTACTGATGCAAGACATGATTGTCTATGCGAAAAAAATTTGGCCAGACCCTTTGGATAAATTCAAGATGTAAAAAAAATATTTTAAAATCCTCAAGCATATATAAAAGTTAACACCAACCCACAGGACAAAAAAAAGCTAAATATATATTTTTTTTAACATGTATTGCCTGACTTTGTTTTAAACTAACATGTTCCATTCTTTTTTTTCAATTTTTTTTAATTTAATATAGGGTTCGATTGGTGGGGCAAATCCCCCCCAAAATTTTTCTTTATTTATATGAAACGTTTAATGTATTGGAAATTTTTAATTTTTAAAAAACTTTTTATATTTTTTTTTAAATATTTTATAAAATTTTTTAAATTTTTTAAATAAAAATTTTTGGGCCCCAGTATAGCCAGTTGGCTTTTCCCCAAAAAACCCCCACGTCACTCACTCACCCCCAAGACCACACAATTTAAAAACTCATCTTTAAATTATTGAAAAAAAATTTTATTAGGATTTATGTTAGCATTGTAGTTTAGAAACAATTTTTTTTTTCCAAATATTATTAAGGTAGAAGTTTTTTCGGGGAATATTGATGCTATTTTGTGTTACTAAATTATTTATAGCCCCAATTTTTTTTCAATTTGAATTTTATGTTGCTGTTTAAATTTTTCACGATTCTTTAAAAATGTGATAGTTTTATTGTGTGAGAAAATTTATTCAATGCCTGCGCGGGATGTTATTTTTAAGAAAAATGAAAGAGATTAATATGCTTGATTTGGGTTTACATATTTTGAAAATAGTTTATAGTATGGCTTACAGATGAAATATTAGAGCATGGTAAAAATTTTTATTTAATAAAAGTAGTGCTTTTGTTATGGATAAATTTCTTTTTATGTATAGAAATGATTCAATTTTTATTTTGTAGTGTTAAGAACAAACGATTGTGCATCAAACAATTTTCCCGTTTTTTATTTTATTTAGATGTTAGGGAAATTTTAAAATTTTTTTTAACACTTTTTTTGGGGAAAATCTATGTGCCCCAAAAAACAAATAAATGCTATTTTATGTTACTAACCAGATAACTTAAAATATGATTTTTTTTTGTCTTGCATTTTCCAAATTTTTTTCGAATTTTATTAAAAAAACTAGTTAGTCTTAGAGATTTGTGGCTGCTGTGACATCTCATCCTAATTCCTGAAACCTCAAATCCATCCAGTGTCATCCCTTCCCTTCATAACGGTACTGTTAATTAACTGCTGTTTGATTGTTGAGATATTTATTTTGCTATTTTAAAGTGTTACTGTAAATTTAAATTATAGAAAAATAATTGAATAAGTGGTTGCTTGCACAAATTATTATGAAGAATAGTTGAAGGACATTCTGAATTTGTGAGTTGGAGGATAGATATTTTTTTAATGGAATTATTGTCACTTCAAGTGAGAAACATTAGAGCATACTGAAATAATCTGGTTTTTATCATATTTATTTTTTCATTATTATACCATGCACCAGAAAACTTTTTTGTTCGATCAGAAGAGCATCTTTTTGTGCCTTTTAAATGAATTTCCATTAATTTGTTTTTTCTTTTTAAATGTTGCAAATTTTTATTATGATAGTTGTGGAGGTATATGTAACATGGCCAAGCATGCTGCATTAACATGCTATTTAAAATTAATATCTATATAAATGATTAAATTAGCAGCAATTGCAATTCACCAATCATAAGTTAGCCTTGGAGTGTTTAATGCTTTTGAGAAATGTAGTCGTTTTTCCTGATATCTCAAATTCATCCCCCCTCAGGGGGCTCACCTTCTTTAGGTGAGTACGGGATTCACGCTCCCGAGGTGCCCTAGTGATCTTTTTCTCTTCCTAAGGGGTTTACTGTCTTTGGTAAACATGGGCTTCACGAACCCAGGGTACCCTAGTGATCTTTCTCTATTTTCGGCCCTCCTTCTTGCCATTCAAATTTCCCTTTTCTTTTCCGTCTAGACCACAGACCTATACAAAAAAATGAACCTAGTTCAAATTTTGTTTTCTAGTGAAAAACATACGTTTTACTACTAACATATTATGGTTTTAGATTTTCTATTGCGTTGATTTAGTTTCTTTTTCAGTATATTTATTTTACTACTTTGATTATGTTACTTTATTTGTTTTCGACTAACAAGCGCTTGGTTTTCCGACCCGCATGTTTGCCGTGTGCGGCGCTCCGTAGGGGAAAATGGTGTTCTGGGGATCCTTTGCGTTCCCTTTGCCCACACTTCTCCAATATGGAGGTTAGTGGCCTAGGGGATACCTCTGCGTTCCCTTTGGCCCACGCTTCACTGTAGGCGGGTGGCAGGAGTGAGCCGCTCCTGTCAATCGGCTGGTAGTACCTCTCCTTCGGTGTCCCGAAGAACACTGCTGAGGGTTAGTGCTGCAGATAAGGTGTCGGGTTTACCGTTGGATCCTCACCCTGGACTGTATCACTATGTTCTGGTGTTACTCCAGGCGCCGTGCCTGGTTTTGGCCAGTTGACCGCACACTGCCTCCCTTGTTGGACTCCGTGGTGGGTGGAGGCACGCCAGGATGAAATGGTATACGCGTTGTTATGGATCCAATACTGCTGTGCCCGGGTAAAGGCCTCGTATTACCCAACCTAAACATTGATCAAGTATCAAAAAATACCAGATTTTTACTGATTTCTCTGCCAAATAATGATATGTTAAAAAAATCTCCTTTTGCAATACATAAAGCTTTACTAGGAATAGGTGGTGAACCGAAATCTATAAAACGATTAAAATCCGGGGATCTACTTATTGAAACCATATCTGCTTTACAAACCAAGTCATTTCTTCTCGCTAAAAACTTTCTTAACTCGCCTGTAACTATAACTCCTCATAAATCTCTAAACACCTGCAGAGGTGTCATTTCTGAACCTGACTTGTTGAATAGCCTGAGTGAGATTCTTGAAGGATTCTCTGATCAGGGTATAATCCAAGTCAGAAGAATTACCTTAAAAAAAGATTCAACAATTATTCCGACAAAACATTTAATTCTTACCTTTAATAACCCAAAACTTCCATCTACAATAAAGCGGATACCTCAACTGTAAAATCACGCCCATACATACCCGAACCCTCTGGCTGTTTAAGTGCCAGAGGTTGGTCACTCTAAACCTCTTGCAGCGGTCAGTTAACATGCTCTAGATGTGCATCCGTTGGGCATTCTTCCACGGATTGTACTCTGGAGAAATGTATTAATTGTACCCAGTCCCATCCATCGATTCAAAATTATGCCCGAAGTGGAAAATAGAGAAACAGATACAGGAAATAAAACAAATAAAAATATTTCTTATCCGAAGCACGTAAATTAATAGTCCACAGTTATCTCAAACATACGCTCAAGCTGCCAAATCCACTACCATAAATAATACTACTCAAACAGATGAAAATATAACAAAAATAAAATGTCCACCTTTAAAATTACTTGAACCACTCCCTAAAACAAATATATCAATATCCACCCCTATTTCCACATCATCCTCAACGCAGAACTTCATTCATCCACCACAGAAATTACCGTCTCTGAACCTCAGTCACCTCTTCCTGTATCTAGTAAGGCACTTTCCACCACAAGCAATATGTTCACCCCTATTAAAGCTTCATCCATGTCCGCTTCCTCACCCAACTCCAATACTCAACCCCCTTCTAGCCCTACATTAAAAGAAATAAAAAAAAAAAGGAAACTTCGGGATAGAAAAAGAAGAAAAGAATTAATTAAAACAGTTCTAGACATAAAAATGACTCCACATAGACCGCGAAAACCAGCTTCTGATGAATATTCAACGGAGGAGGAAGAAATGATAATATACGACGTGGAGGATGAAATTGAATCTAATCCTAATTATGTGAAAAAAAATGGAAAGACTTATTTCAAAGGAGATTTACTTTTAACTCCTACAAGACAGAGAAAATAGCTTTTTCTTAATACCAGTCATACTTGGTGGGGAATTCTCCCCACCATTCTGAATTTTAAATATATTGAAAGTGAATTTTATACTTTTTTTAAGATTTTAAATTTTTTAACAGAAATTTTATAAACCTTTTAATATTTAAACATATGTTTGGCGCAGTATAGCCAAAATTGGCTCTTGCGCCATAAAACCCCAAATTCACTCACTCACACTCAAATTCATCCAGGAATCCATTCAATGTCTCCCCTGCCCCGTTATAACAGTACTGTTGATTTCTAGGAAACTGCTGTGCGATTGTTGAAAAATTTATTTAGCTTTTTTTGAAGTGTGATTTTAAACTTCTCTTCTAGAAAAATATATTTCATAAGTTCTTTATGTGTAAGTTGATTTTTCGAAAAAAGTTCAAGGACATTAAGAATGTGTGAGTCTTAGCATAGATATAGTTTATAAATGGATTTAATATACTTTAGAGAGAAAGACAGCATACTAAAATTTAATGTTCATAAATGTTGTTCTTTAATGTGGATAAATTTCTTGCAAGTATAGAAGTGATGGTCTGATTTTTTTATTATATTGTTTATTACACTATGCAGCAGAAAACATGTATCTGTTGCTCGAAGAAGAACATATTGGGCATGTCAGCTCAATTTCCATTAGTGTATTATTTCTTTTCAGACATTAGGAATTGAAAAAAAATTTTATAACGATATTTAGCATGCTTGCCTCCACAGACAGCAATAATTCATTTTTCAGTTCATCTGGTGCCTTTTATCCTCATAATGTCAGTCTTACCTTTGTGCATAACTGCTTTGTGATTGTTTCTAGATTTATTTTGCTTTGTTTGCAGTGTGACTGTAAATGAGTACTCTAGAAAAATTAATTTCATAAGCTTTTACTGGGCAAGTTATTCTTGTAAAGTAAACTTAAAGGACATGAATAATTTGTGAGCTGGAGGATGCATATTTTATAAATTGATTTAAAGTTACTTGGAGTGAGAAGTATTGGGACATACTAGAATTTAGAAGGAGTAAATATGATTCTTTTGTATGGGAAAGTTTGTAGCAAGCATAGAAATGATTATCTGTATTTTCATCAGAATGATTTCTTATTGTTTATTACACTATGAAACAGAAAACATAGTTGGGTCTGTAGAACAATTTAGTGCACTTCACAATGTAATTTTCATTAGTAGGTTATGTTACTTTAATTAAAGAAAAATTTTTTACAGCTTTTAAAAGGTTTTATTGTAATATTTATAGGCACATGTTACAATCCCTTTCCCACACCAACACAATTTTAAAACTCATCATTAAATTAATAACAAAATAAATTTAATTAGGATTTATGTTTAGCATTGTAGTTTAGTAATCAATTTTTCTTTTCTAAATATTATTAAGGTAGAAGTTATTTCTGGGAATATTGATGCTATTTTGGCATGTTATCTAAATTATTTATAGCTCAATTTTTGTTCAATTTGAATTTTATGTTGCTGTTTAAATTTTTTCACTCATTCTTTAAAATGTGATAGTTTTATTGTGTGAGAAAATTTATTCAATGCCTGACGTCTGGATAAGTTAGTTTCTCGAAGAAGAAATGAAAGAGATTAATATGCTGTGAGTTGGTTGCTACATATTTTGAAAATAGATTTATAGTATGAACACAGGTGAAATATTAGAGCATGGTAAAATTTATATTTAATAAAAGTAGTGCTTTTGTTATGGATAAATTTCTTGTATGTAGGGAAATGATTCAATTTGTATTGGATTGATTATTATACTGTGGCCTAGAAACATTTTCTAGTGTTCGAAGAACAACGTGATGTGCATGCGAATTAAATTTTTTCCATAGATTGTTATTTCTATTTAGATGTTAGGAATTTGAAAATTTTTCACCACTTTTAGAGGAATATCTAATGTGCCCCACAAAAACAGTAGTAACATGCTATTTTATGTTACTAACCAGATAATTTATAAATATGATTTTTTTTTAGTCTTATGAGCGTGGGGGCAAATGATAAGGGACGAGCGGGGAAGGGGTTCTTTACTAAGTCCACTAGTTATTAAAACACGTTTATTAGACAAAACAAACACATTTACATACATAACTAGAGAACAACAGTTGACATAGAATTGAAAGGGATCCGGGCCCATGCTCATTCGTCCCTACAGTTCGAAACTTGGCCATCACTGAGGTTGTTCTGTTGCTAGAGGGCTGATAGTCTCTTTATTGTTAATGTGGAAAGGGGTCTAAATAACGGGGGTTACAGTCTTGCATTTTGCCAATTACTTTTTTTTCGAATTTTATTAAAATACTAGTTAGGCTTAGAGATTTGTGGCTGCTGTGACATCTCACCCTAATTCCTGAAACCTCAAATTCACCCAGTGTCATCCTTCCTTCACTAACGGTACTGTTAATTAACTGCTGTTTGATTGTTGAGATATTTATTTTGCGTATTTTAAAGTGTTACTGTAAATTTAAATTATAGAAAAAATAATTGAATAAGTGGTTGCTTGCACAAAATTATTATGAAGAATAGTTGAAGGACATTCTGAATTTGTGAGTTGGAGGATAGATATTTTTAATGGAATTATTGTCACTTCAAGTGAGAAACATTAGAGCATACTGAAATAATCTGGTTTTATCATATTTATTTTTTCATTATTATACCATGCACCAAAAAAGCATTTTTGTTCGATCAGAGGAGCATCTTATTGGCATTTCAAATGAATTTCCATTAATTTGTTTTATTTTTTTTAAATGTTGCAAATTTTTACTATGATACTTGGAGGTATATGTAATTTGGCCACACACACTGCATTAACATGCTATTTAAAATTAATATCTATATAAATGATTGTATTAGCAGCAATTGCAATTCCCAATCATAAGTTAGCTTGGAATGTTTATGTTTTTGAGAAATGTAGTGTATTTCCTGATACCTCAAATTCATCCAGGAATCCATTCAGTTTTCCTTCCCGTTATAACAGTACTGTTGATTTCTAGGTAACTGCTATGCGATTGTTGAAAAATTTATTTAGCTTTTTTGAAGTGTGATTTTTAAACTTCTCTTGTAGAAAAAAATATTTAATAAGTTCTTTATGGGTAAGTTGATTTTCGAAAAAATTAAGAATGTGGGTCTTCGCATAGATATATTTGAAAATGGATTTAATATACTTTAAAAAAAGACAGCATACTAAAATTTAATGTTCATAAATGTAGTTCTTTAATATGGATAAATTTCTTTTGCAAGTATAGAAGTGGATTTTCTGATTTTTTATCATATTGTTTATTACACTATGCAGCAGAAAACATGTATCTGTTGCTCGAAGAAAATTATATTGGGCATGTCAGCTCAATTTCCATTAGTGTATTATTTCTTTTCAGACATTAGGAATTGAAAAAATTTTATAATGATATTTAGCATGCTTGTTTTCACAGACACAATAATTCATTTTTTAGTTCATCTTTGTCTTTTTTGCTCATAATGTCAGTCTTACCTCTGTGCATAACTGCTTTGTGATTTTTTTCTAGATTTATTTTGCTTAGATTGCAGTGTCACTGTAATTTTTCTATAGTAAACATTTAATTTCATAAGCTTTTACTGGGCAAGTTATTGTTGTAAAGTAAACTTAAAGGACAGGGAAAAATTTGCCAGTTGGTGGATGCATATTTTATAAACTGTGTGGGAAATTTAAAATTACTTGAGTGAGAAGTATTGTGACATACTAGAATGTATAAGGAGTAAATATGATTCTTTTGAATGGTAAATTTTGTAGCAAGCATAGAAATGATGATCTGTATTTTCATCAGAATGATTTCTAATTGTTCATTACACTATGAAACAGAAAACATTGTTGCGTCTGTAGAACAATTTAGTGCACCTCACAGTGTAATTTTCATTAGTAGGTTATGTTACTTTAATTTAAGAAAATTTTTTTCACAGCTTTTAAAAGGTTTTATTGCAATATTTATAGGCACATGTTACAATTCCTTTCTCACACTGTCACAATTTTAAAACTCTTCTTTAAATTAATAACAAAATAAATTTAATTAGGATTTATGTTTAGCATTGTAGTTTAGTAATCAATTTTTCTGTTCCAAATATTATTAAGGTAGAAGGTAGTCCTGAAATTATTGATGTTACTTTGGCATGATATCTAATTTATTTATAGCTTCAATTTTTTGTTGTGGGATTTTTCATGTATTCTTTAAAATGTAACAATTTATTGTGTAGAAAAATTAATTCAATGCCTTGTTTCTGGATAATTTAATATCTTTCATTTCTTCAAAAGATTAAATGTTTTGAGTTGGTGGCTACATATTTTGAAAATAGATTTAATATGAGTGCATGGTGAAACTTATAGTTCCTAGATATGTGTGTTCTGCACTTTAAACAAATTCATGCATTCAAATGTTTTTATGTTTATGATGAGGTTGATTATCATGTATTTGAAATTACTATTTTTGGGTTTTTAAATTTTAAAATAATTTATTACATTACCTTCAGGTTTACGTAGTGGCTATGTTTGAACTTTTGCTGTCGAGTCAGGAGTTGGAGCCCTAATGTTACTGAAGACAGGCCGCATAGGGGGCTGTTATACATTAATTGTGACAAGTCTCAAATTTCCCCACCCTGTTGGCATGGTGTGCTATCTTAATTCATAGTTCCTTCTCCAGTAGAACTAGTATTGTTTTATGGTGTGATGCTAATAAAAAGCACTCCCTGCTCACAAGATTAATATGTAGCATTTACATGCCATCAACTCGTTAATTTAAATTAATGTCCTGGGAGAGTTAAGCGCTATAATTTGCCAATAAGCTTGTGTTTTAGTGCCTACCTTCTATGGCGTGAAGTGAGAATCTTTTTAAGGTTAAACATATTTAATTTACTGCATTATAAAATATTATAATTACTAATTACTTTTCCGTTCATATCAGTACACTTCTCCTGCTCGCCGGTTGGTTCCAAGGCACGCCACACCTTCCTCAAACAGATTTCTAAATAATATTTAATAGATTTTATTTTTTACTCTTGCTTTAAGATGCGAGTATAAATTTTTATGATGGGAAAATGTTTTTATAGGCTTTTTCTGGAAAAACTATTCCTATGAAAAGATGATGACATCAATATTGTTAAAATGAAAATATATATTTGGAAAGTTGAACTATCATGAAGTATTTGAAAGGACTGGATTTTACACTGCTACAGGTAAGTTCTCTGTTTGGATAAATTTCTAATTCCTACATGTCTGAGAAATTTGATGTTTATCAGATTGATTTTTTGTTAACTATGCTTTCTGCTGGATTTCAGGTGTTGGTTTGCCCCAATGATCAACACATTATACACTTCAACTGAATTACTATGTGTGTGTTATTTCCTTTTAGTGATTGGAACTTCTAGAATTAATTATGACATAAGTTAAAAAAATGCATCATGTCAATCAAGACACCATTAACATGCCACTAGAAATTAATCGCATGATTTCAAGAACAGTATTTTATTTTAACATGATTTTCTTTCCAGTATCATTAAAATAAACATTAATCGAGGGTTTTCTTGCCCCTATTTAATCTATTCACAATACCTCAAACTCATTTATGAATTTCAGTTATTCTTTCTTAATTAGTTTGTATGATTTTTTTTACAGGATAGTCAGAATGAACCACGATGTTCAAAAATGGGTTTGGCTCATGGGTCAGTGTTTGCCTGCAGGTCATAGCTTGGAAAAATCTAGTATAAAGCAGTTGTGTGATGAAATTGAAAGAGCCACTGGATATTTAGATTCACAATCATCTAATCTCGCTGTTTTTCAGGCATGGTCTGAAATTTCAATCATGTGTATGTGTGCTCAAGAATAAAAATTTCAAAGAAATCAATGGTACTTGTTGCAGCAACACATTTTATTTCCAAATACATTGTAAATTTTAATAACATACACAATTCAAAGATAAAGAAATTTTCTTTATTAGCAGTGTACAATATTGAAATCTTTGGTCTCAAATTTTATCACATTACCATATTTGTTTAAAAGTAAATGCTGTTAAATTCCTTCCCTATTTTTATAAAGCCCTTATCTTTTCTCACAATGTGAATATCAGTTAAATTGAAAATTAAATGGATTAAGATTGTTAAAAATTTCCACATTGATGCAAAATGATACATTTTTGCTTTATCACAACATTACAAAAGTAAAATATGAATGCTTCACAAATAAAGCATAGGGAAAGTTTAAATACTTATACAATACAATTTTATTTCTGAAGATTTCTAGGCATCATAGGGCTTTTGATATGTTAAATTGTTTTGCTATTATCTAAAAGTTAGATGTTAATTTTTTTTTTCATTGAAAAAAGAAATTTTACCCTGTGTTAGATATCTAAATAATTTGGGAAAATATGTATTTTTACTCTTTCTGGATCATATTCATGCAGAAAATTACTTTTAATAAATAAACCTATTCCTTATCTTAATTGTCTACTCTGATAGTAATAGTAATTATTATGAAAAAATACTTAGCATTCAAATTTTATTACATAAGCTTTTTTACATCAATTTATAAAACTGAATAACATCCTAAAAAGGGATTGAAAATAATCTAATTTTAGTTAAATGTTATTCTTTAAATTCTCAACTCATAACTTGAATACATAAAAAAGGTGGGAAATTAGAAATCAGTTATTCTTGAAATTTATACAAATACTGAAATGAAACCTTACTTAAATGAAAGCAAAAAACTGAATTCTTCAAAACTGCTCATTAGATATATTGCCAATTGATCATAAAATTATATCTAGCAGAATTAACAATAAAATAATTGGGAATGCAGTTTCACACACTTAATGTGTGCATATTCAGACAGTAAAGTAGACGAAACATCACGTGTTACTCATACGCTACACAGTAAATATTTATCAAATGCAAAATTTTAAGGAAACACATTTTTACTATATTTATTCACATATATGCAGAGCCCACTACATTTAAAAATTATAATGTGCATAAAGTACTACCAACTGCTGAAGTATACAAAGCACACATACAACATTTTTGCTTTTATTTATAAAATAAGAATCTTCACACTGTGTAGCTGTGAATATGCATAATATGTAGAAATATATAAGGAAACCATCATTGAAAATATTACAAGAGTTAATAATTTAAAATAAAACACATCAAAGACAAAATGAGTTTTACAAATAAAGAGAATCAGTGAGCTAAATAACTTCAGAGTGTATTAGAAATTATGAATAAAATTAAAATTACTACATATTTCATTACCCACAATGTTAACTAAGTTTGTTAACACTGACACTTATTTGAATTATACAGTTTCATATCTTTCCAAACAGTCTATCTCTGAGTGTTCACTACTTATACTAACGCCAACACTGATTGGTATATATTCAAAGTGAGAAAAAGTTTTTAAAATCTCTAATCTAAATTTCAAAAGCAAGTGAAAGCATCCATTGTGCAACACAACATGCACTTTCTTTATACTTTTGTTTTGATTCATGCTAAAGGGGGAATTTAAAAAAGAATAGAGAGGCAAGAGTGATGTCAATTGTAAAACATGAATGATAAAAAAAAGTAGCATAAATTTTTTTTATGTCTTATTACTTGACAAAGTTATGAGTAAATATTAGCTGAGATATAGATAAATGCAAAAAATATGGAGAAATGGTATTCTGAGATATAAATTATTTTCAATGTGATGAACTCTTTGTTTTCTGAATGCTAGAAACTAATTTTATGATTATTTTAATTAAAATAATACTAGGGTAGTACGTGTGAGGCTTTCATTAAAATTGTTTCATTGTCAGTACAACGTAGATAGTTGTTCCAAAAAATTAGTGTTTTATGAGTACATTGATTTGAAATAAAACCCATCTTCATCAAAAAATAAGCTCGCAGTGTAGAAAATTTAATGATTAATGATAGATTAGTTATATATAGTCTATTGTCTTAAATATTTTTTTCTAAAAATAATGATTATGCGAGAAGAAATGGGATATGCTTATATGAAAATGGAATAAGCTAACCTGCATGTCATAACAATTTGCCATTCTAAGAAAGAATCCTACAAACATACATATATATACAAATAGATATGTATCCTATATTATGTTTAGAATTTTAAAGCATCTGAAGCATATAAAATAAGTTCTGAACCCTACAAATGCATTGTACTATCAAAAACTGAAGCAGCTTAAAAAATTTGAGTATAGATTTTAAATTTCAATTATGGCCCAATCCTAAATTTTTTTTATTACAGTTACAAGAGTTATTGGGGGGCTCAGGGTAATTCTTTATTAAATTTGAATGATTTTTTGTACCAATTTATTGCTTTAAATGTAACAGGAATTACAATATTGCTTTCTTTATTTTTTCGAAATCATTTCCTTATTTTAAAATTAAAAAGTATAAACAAAATTTTTTGTTCAATATATACTTTGAATTTTTTTTAACATTGCTTCTTTTGTAAAGTAATTTTTATGTTTTACTTAGTGACAAAAAATAATTTATTTTGCAAAAACTCTTGCATATAATTCTTAATTTTTATATTATCTCACCTTGCAATTTGATTTTTTTCTTATTTTTCCTATAAATTGCATCACTTGTACCTACACTCACATGCTGCCTTTCAAGATTCTAGACGTACATCCTAAATTTCCTTTTCAGTTAATGCTTGCCGCTCATCTGGTATAGTGGCTAGTGACACTGACTGCTATGCCGTAGGGTCTGGGTTGGAATCCTGGAGAAAGCATGACTATTTGTAAATATATAGTGCCTGTGCTGCATTAGGGCACTCGTAACTTTTCGTCGAGCCGCAAGACCTTTCGAAAGGTGGGAGCCCCCTCCCCTTCAGGGTGTTCTCTCTCAAAATTGGGCCAAATAGTACTGTCACCTGGTTGGTGCTCAAAGCTGCAGCTAACAACAGAAGTAAAATTAACCTCTTGCCACGATGAATTTCGTGGGCCTCGATCTAACACCGTCGATTAGGTGACATCAGAAACAACAGAGAATACTTTCTTTCTATTAAATATCTAATATTTAATGTCGAAATGTAGTTTTAATTCTTGAATGTAGATGACTCGTAAATTTAACTGCGAGTCTAACTTATTATCTCTCCTGCGCCTCCTATTTCCACATCTGATGTTCAGCTTAATTTCAGGGAGTGATCTAAATTTGTATAATTGTTTAACCACTCTTCGTCATAAGCTGGCTTTTAACCCTCTTCATAGATTATTATCAATTTGATCAGTCTATTTACAAATAGAAGCGACAAAAAATATTTAGATGAATGAAATAGGTCACCCCTAACAACTTTCGTAATTTTGGTCGCAACAGGGCAAAACTGACGTCAACGATTATTGCTCAAAGGAAATCAAATTGTGCTGTCTATGGATCAACTAAATAATTTAACACAAGCTAATACATAATTTCTTAAAAGAATTACTTATTATGTAACTCAGTGGTGTAATGGAGAATATTAGCCCCGCAGTGTGGGGGTATACGTTTCGCCACTGGTAGTATAGCTTATGTTCCAAATTTCAATGGAATGTGTTAGAGAGCCATATATATTAGATAAAGTTAACCAAAACAATTTATGTTGGTTTACTCTTTCCTTAATGCCGTTTGATAAATGGAACGATACTAAAAGTTTATAAACTATTGTAGAATATGGCCCCTTATTGCAGAAAAGTTGGGAATCTCAACTTTTATTGAATGTTTCGTGAATAATTCGCGGAAGCAACATGTTGAATTTAGGGATTTTAGAAATATAAATTTCAAATATATCGACATTTTTTTAACATTTACTTTTTTTCATAACTGCCTTTAATAGGCTGTATATTCTGTATAATAATATTAATTTCTTAAAATTATTTTTCCCGTGAAAAAAATAGCCTATCGATCGAACTAAACACCTTAAAAAAATACTTAGTGGGAGATTTTCTACTGTCAGATCTTTTAAACACTCTATAACATTATTATTAGCATTAAAACGATCCTTAAACATTTCATTCATTAATTTTAAGATGGAAAATCAGATAGGTGAAAAACACCGGCTCCATATTTAGAAAATTTACTTATATAAGTTAATTAACTATGTTAATTAAGGTCAAGTGCTACCCATCCAGTATAGTGGTTAGTGAGGCTGACTGCTGTGTCGTAGGGCCTGAGTTCGAATTCCGGAGGAAACATGGATGATTATAAATGTCTTGTGCTTATGCGGCATGGGGGTACTCTAAATAGCCGCAAGTCCTCTCGTGAGTTTTGGTGGAAAGGGAAAAGAGATGGGAGGCCCCTGACCACTCCCAGGGTGTTCTCCCTCAATATTGGGCTGGAAACGAGCCAAATTGTACTGTCACCTGCATGGTGCTTAAAGCTACGGCTAACGTAGAACCTAGCCCTTTGCCATGATGAATTTCTTGCGCCTCAATCTGATACCGTCAGACAGGTGACATCAGCAGCAACAATAACTAAGGTTAAGTACTTTTGATATCTTTATTTAGTCTCCTTTGACTAAATAAAGATATCAAAAGATTTGATTCCTCCCTTACATCTAGACCAATTTTGCACAGTTACAATGAAAATTTCAAAACTTATTAAGGATGAACCAATTTTTTACGACTGTTTTGAATAAGTTTCGAATCCTGGTCCCTTCGAAGATTCGCTGTGTAGAGGGGCTAATACTCGTGAAATCTGTCGAGATTCAAACTCCTCTCGTTCGAGTGATGGGAAAGTTTGGAAATGGGGTTACCAGCTCAGGTACTGTCCTCGTTGCCTGACCGTGGTTCAAAATTAAGAGGTCCGTTGCCCAAACTCCTCGTAGTGCTTCATAGTGCGACTTAAATTAAAATCTAATTGGACCTGTCAATTACTGTTTTTTGTGTAAATTATGGTTGTGCCTCTGAATTTTATTAAATATAAAACTATTTTATTTAAGAATACTATTCAACGTTAAATGAGAGCTAACATAAGTTATAATGGAAAAATATTTAACGATTATAGTGTAATCAAAGTGTAATTATACACCAATCAGTAAAGATAACATTCTTTCCTTCATTTCTTGTTCCAGCTTTATGCATTATTCAAGTGGCGGTCTCTCTGGTGGAAGTGGTGCGACATAGATGCCCAAAGGATGTTCTTCTGGATCACATTGCTCAAGGTTGGAAACTGTTGACGGTATTTGTCGAAAAATATTTGTCGAAAACAAGCCGGATACAGTAAATCTTGAAACACCTAGAAAAAAAAAGTCAGGATGCATAAATAAACTGGTTAAAAAGTGCAACAAACCAATTTTCATTTCAGTTTTCATCGTGAAATAGGTTTATCTTTAACACATTTAAAAAAAAAGGATTGAATAATACAATAAAAGAGAAAGTATTTTAACGGAGTTCTTATTTACCCCTTAACTGCCAATTAAAAGTTATGCGATTCGTTTTCCAGTGCCACCGTTTTTCACATAGGCGAGCGCGTACGTGGTGCATTGGGGCAAAAGAAAAGGCGCTATGCAAATTTTTCTTCGAATTAAGTAATCCCTTCGCACTGTCAAGACCATTTTATTGCATTCCAAAGCCTTCGGAATAGTTTTACTGTATTTCGAAAAAACGTTTATATACGTCCGAGGCACTTCACGTACTGGTTGAACGAGTTGGATGTATACTCCGGTGGCAGTTAACCCACTCGCTGCGTAGTTATTTTTACCAAAGTACGTTCAAAAATTGCGTATTTTTTTATCACGTTTTTCAAATCTACTCATTAAATTTATATTTTAGAGCTAAAATATACAAAAAGTTTCTGTAAAACAGTTTTTATTTTAAAATATAGAATTAGATAAAAATATAAGCAGGAGTTGCACAGCTAGAGTCGGAAAAAATGCATACCAGTGGAAATAGCGGGATGCGCAGCGATACCCAACCTGCGGCCCACCAGGCTCATTGTTCTGAGAAATTCATTTAAGGCTATTTTCGCCATATGCACGAGAGCACATTTTCAGACAGAAAAAATGCCTCAATTTTTATAAAAATTTGTGACATTGTATCTCATGCATTTTTTTATAATAGAGTTTTTAAAACTTCAAAATATTTCATAAATAATTAGTTTTTCCTTTTAATATGTGAAGGGATAGCTCATTTAGCATTACGGTATAGGAAACAAATTGCAAAACACATTTTATAAAAGAAAAAATGTGTCAACTCGGATAAAAATGAGTAGTATGATAAAACAAATGATTCTTGACAGGAGAGTGTAGCCAGAATATAATAATGTTTGAGTACTTTTATATCTGAAAAAATATTCCGAATTCGTCCCCTATTCTTTAACATTAGCCGAAGATAACCTTAAGAACATTGCATTAAAAATTTGGTGGGAAACTTATTCTCAAGAAATCAAATATATCAATTTTGCTTTTTGCTGTCGGTGTCATACGGGTACGAATTGATATTCTTTTTCTATTTGGAACGGTTACGATTAATTGATAAAAGACAACTGTGGATTAGCGACAATTTTATGGGTGGAACTAATTTTTAACTATCCTTTATATCTTGCAAGCGAAAAATATTCGAAGAAAATATATCGTTGCAAGACGATTGGGAGGTTGACTGTTTTGTAGTGAAAAACAAACATGGATCAGTCATTATTTGATTTGTCACGAAAGTGATGTACTTAAAAAATACAAATAAACAGGAATCCTTCAATGACACTTTTCCTCGAAGATCTCTTTCAAGAGGTGATAAATAGGTTTTCTTGTGAATAACCTTTACAACAACAACAAAGTGTTTTGTCAGTGGTAAGTCACAGCGAATAACAAAGGCACCCTATGAAAGTTGTTATATCATTGGTAATCGTATGAAACCATTTACTGATGCAGAAATTGGGAAAGATTATTAAATGCTTCCAATTAAGAAATATATATATATTATATATAAAATAATATCTTACAAAAAAGCAAAATAGGAATTTTAATATTTTGATCGATTTCCACATTTTAAATTTTTTTATGTTATCTTGTTAATGTGTTCCCTTTAGAAAGGATTACCAGAAATAAAGTTACCGTCGTTGCAGTCTTTACAACAATTTTATTGGAAAATATTCCCCTGGATTCATCCGCTTGGCAACATATTTGAAAATAGGAATTTTTTTTCCCACCCAATTCGTCTTATGGGTAAATTTTTGAAGAAAAAGCGTACTCTTGACTTATACAGGGATTGGAAATATGCGGTAATAGAGAAGTACAATTTAAAATTATTATTAAGAAGAACAAGTTATATTTTTATTGTGAATAACACACAACTTGGTTTAATTGACTTCGGAATTTCAACAATCTTTTTTGCAGGTTAGATTATGTGGACTAGTGTTTCAGTTCTATTTTAACACTTTTCATTCAATTTTGCTAAATTTATTACAAATATCAGCCTTTATCATGCGTGTTAAATATCAATATACATATATTCATGCAATTTATTATAAATTTTAAGTTTCGAACTAGCGTTAACTTCTTTTGATACATAATCATCATATGTACACAATAATATAAACTCAATCCCCCATATGAGTTCAAAATTAAATGTTAATAATTTTTGAATAATATTTTGAGAACATATTTTTTGAAAACCTCAGATTGTGTAGTAAGAAATGAAAAACAGTGTCAATATTTTCCTTATTCAGGAAATAATACATGTGTAAACGGTAATTTTTTTTTTAGATATTCGAAAGGTAATAAATAATGGATCAGTTTCAGTAATGCGTAAAATTTTATCGTATCAAGGGGCTACAACTTTATATGAAAATTTGTAACACCACAGTTACAACTACCTTCCATGACAGTCAAATGGCACCTCCCTACTTTTTTGGAGGGAAATTTTTTTTCCCTCAAGCTGCAGTTCAGTTACGAGTACGCACGTTTTTTTGAAAGAAATATCTTTTCTTTTATATGATGCTTGGGGTAAAAGTTTTGCGTATGTTTTTGTCCCTTTGTTTGTGCAGAACAAAGAAAGCTTTAAAAATATTTTTCCCCCTTATTTGGTATTTTTCTCTGGTAAAAAATAACAATAAAAACCCCCAAGCAAGAAATTCTTTAAAAAAAATTTCAAAATTATTTTTAATTTTTCTTTGAAGGGAAACTTCAAATTGGCATTTGCTGGAAGTGAACTTGAATGAACGCCCACACTCAGGTATGTTAACCCCCTTCCCTTTTTTCGTCGGGGGTTTTGGAAATCCTGCTCAAAAAGGGTCGCCCCTAAAGGGGGGCCCTTTTTCCCCCCCTTTCTAAATGGGTAATTTTATTCCCCAAACCGCCTAAAGCCCCAAAGGTTTTCGTCTAAGGGGGGGGTGGTGAACCTTTTGGATCAACGTGCCATTTTTCAAAAAATTAATGGGGTATCGACGTCCGCCCAAATAATTTTGACTTGTGTTTTTTGGGAAAAAAAATTAAATCCCAACCACAAAAAAACCCCTTTTTTTACTATTAAAAATACTTTTTTCCCTGTAAAACCCGGTAAATTTTTTTGGAATCCCGGTGTAATTAAAATTTAAAAAAGTAACATTAGTTGACTTTTTTGTTGTTGCCGATCAGATGACAAATAACTTACATTGGAATTTGGAGATTTTCTTTTCTTGAAACACATGCTGAATTAGGGTCACCCTGCCAAATTTTTTTTCAAAAATTGAGTCTTAAATGTTATTTTATCTATGAAAAAAATGATTCTGGGCAAGGTAGATGAAAATATGGTTTTAAAAACATGAGTAGCTTTTTTCAAACAGTTAAAAAATTTTGGAATCCCAATTCCATTTTTCCCCAAAATTTGTTATGGCATTTTTCTTTTATTGCTTTTTTTTTTTTTTCAATCCCAAATTTTTTAAAATTTTTTTGTTTTAATAAATTTTAAACCATATTGAACTAGGACAAATCGGGACGTTGCATTTCAAAAATTTTCAATTTCTTCCCAAACGAATTAAAGGGCAAGTTCAGTTTATCAAAAAATGTTTTTCAAATTTAAAAATTATGGAAAAAAAGGGTTTTTGAATAACTTTTTTCTTTGGAATTTTTTTAAGTTTTGGGGGTACTTAAGTGGTTTTTTTTAATGAAAATCGTTTCGAAAAAAAGCGGTTTCCCTCAAAAAACATTTGGGTCCCCCTTGAAGATAATATTTTTATTTATGTCTTGAGGCTTTACATTCCCTTCTTTGAAATGTTGGCATATGTTTTAAAATCGACTGATCCTCACGTTTATTCATTATACTTCAAAGTGAACTTTTTTTTTTGAACTAAAATCTAACCTTTTTGATCGGAACGTGCTCAAGAATTGTGTCGCGTGCCATTGGTTCGCCACCCCCGTCAAAAATGGGCTCCCCCTACCTCTTTCTAAAAAAAAATAAATGCGGGTTTTTTTCAATCTTTTAAAAACATGAAAATATGAAACATGTAGTATTTTTTTAAAAAATACAGAAAAAGAAACCCCTACACAAAAATTAAAAAATGTGAAAAAAGGACAAATTTTTATAGAACAAAGTAAATATTAATCATTAGCAATATTGCTGTGAATTTAAGAAAAAATCATTTTGTAAGCGTCAAAATAGCAATGAAGAAATAGTTCTATTATTCAATATTTAAAATCTTTTGAGTCAAAAAAAGAAAAAAATTAAAACAATTAAAAATTTAAAAATTTCAAAATTAAGGGGATACGGTATTAAGAAAAAATTACATTAAATAATTTAAATACGAAAACAAAATATATTAAGAAGACTTTCGCAGCAGCACCAGATATATTTGCAAAAATGCCATACAATCACAAAAAACTAGTATAAACCAGAGATTTGTATAAAATCTTCTGATTAAATTCCTTTTAAAGGTTTTGACCTAGATTCTCCTCTCTTCCCCAAACAACTACCTGTCTTACTATCCATTTCCTTAAATTAATTCATGGATAGAATTGAATATTGTTAAATTAAAACCAAAATTTCCCAAAAAGCCGGATGGGTCTTCTTAAAAAAATTACCTTTGTTTTTTAGGGGAAAAATTTTTTTAAAAGTGGTTTTTAAAAAGACAAATCAAAACCTTTAGTTGATTTTTAAAATCAAATTTAATTTTAATTATTCAAATGATCCCAAATAATACGAGAGTACGGAAAAAACCCTTTGGGCGGAGTTTTTTTATAGATATTTAAAAAAAATTTTTTGAATCTAAAGGATTTATAATCTATTTCACTCCCATAAACCTATATTTTTTCCCTTTCTTAGAATAAAATTAATTTCCCCAAATATGATTGTATATATTTCGCAAAAAAATATTACTTTTGAGTACGTATATGAAAAAAAATTTTTTATAGGACAATACTAATATCCCCTTGTTTATAATTCTCATCTAACTAATCCCTGAAATAACATAAAATTTGAAGTTATCACTTCTATCGTGTGGTCATAAGCACACACACTTTTTTGTTGTTCTTAAGACAGTTTTGATATCTTTGTAATTCAAAACTTAATTGCATGAAAAAGCTCAAGCTAGGAAAAATATATATATGTTTTTTTAATCGTTTTGGCAATTAAATATTTACATTTTACTGTACACGTATCGTAATCAAATACATTTAATAAAAATACTAATTTTATTTTTGAGTTAAAAATAACGTTGTTGAAAGAAAACAATAATGCTAATGAATCATTTCCTAAAATATAAAAATTCTCAAGAATCAAGTCTTAAGTACCACTATTCTCGAAATTATAAAAAGAGCTGCTGATTTTTTTAAAACTGTCATTACTATGAATGATAATAATTCTTTCATTTCTACAAGCATAGATAATGCCATATACATTTCTAACGTTAAACCTCTTCATAGTTTTTGCAATACATTTCTGTAAGCTATTTTTAATAATTTGAAGGAAAAACAAAGTAAAATTGAATTTTTGGTTTGTTTAGATGTTAAAAATGGGAATATACAAGTCCTTATTAGCGGAACAAATATTATTCAGTAAAATTATACATATACACTCACACATACCAGGTGATGATAGGTTATCAATTTCGGATTCCTCATTCTCCACGTCAACACAAACGCTTTTAACCCGATCTTCTTCAGTACTTGTAAGTGCTTCATCATGCAAGGATTTCACTTCTCCAACAGGTGACAAGAGACCAGGACGAGCAACATCTTGCAATGGCAGTGTAGAATCTCTTCTGCCTGCCAATGTATCCGTAGAAGAAAAAGATACTTCACTCGTTGACGAAAAGCTGGCACGACAGGCAGCTAGTCTTGGTGATCCGGATGGTTTGAATTCGGATGATCCAGCAGTGGACAACAAGTGACGAGTGGAGCCTGTTACAGACATACCATCTTTCGGAATGACACTTACTACGTTTTGAGTTGGTGGTTGGTTGACTGGTACTAGTCTATTGATCGAAGGGGGTTCAACCTCAATGACAGGCATTACCTAAAGTTAAATTTAAAATCCATTATCAGGATAGCAACATAAATAAATTAAATTTGCCTTAATCTCTCTCTCATTACCTACTTCAGGCAAAAGTTTTAGAAACAATTTCCATATTTTCTTTGAAATATCATAATGTTGTAAAATTACTCTTACACTTCAATAAAATGCATAATGAGACGATTTTGTTAAAACAAAAACTTTTACGTAATTAAATTAGTAATAGAAATTGATATTACTAATTTAATTGCATAATTATTATTTATTTTTTTAAAAAAAATATTTTTAAGAAGCATAGTTTTTAAGCAAGTTTTTAATTAAATATGTGAGCAAAACTGAATCCTTTCTAATTTCTTATCTCATATTTCTTTGAAGCTGTTTGTAAGAAATGCAACTCCGAAATCAAAAGAATCCACTTATGTTCGTTCAATATCTAATAGACTTACATAAGTAGAACTTAAAGTATTAATATTTGCTATTTTTATTTATGAATTGATTTGATGAAACGTGTTTTCGTTTACGATTCAATTAAAACATTTTTTTCTAGAAGGTAAAGGAATTCTCTAGTTGGTAAACAAATTTCAAAGGTATAATATAATATAAGTAACATATCATATATAAGCAACATAAATTACATATAGTTGTAAGACACGTATTAACAGAAAACATTTGTGCTATTTCACAAATTTTTAGAAAATTGAAGTAATGACAGATGTAATTTTACATTTTTCTTGGCCCTTTCAACACTTAAAGGAGAAATAGACACTTATCAGTAAGTCCCTGGAGAATTTTTATTTTTCAGATACAATAAAAGATTTAGTTGAATAATTCACACACTCACACAAATAAAAAATAACTGCTTTTACACTTTTAGCCTATGTTTTACCTTTTTATTTTAATCTTTTTTAAAATTTATTTCCCTGTTTTAAAAACACAAGTTCTCTCTCCCTCTCCTTTTTGTTTATCTTTTTTACTTCATAATTTTCGCCAAAAGGTATCTTATATAATTAATGTACAATCTTTTCAATTTCTTTGTGGATTAATGTTTAACTTTTTATAGCATCTTAAAATTTTATACGATTCATTTCTTTTAACCTATATTATTGTATTTACAAACTGAAAATGTGATGAAGTACATGTGTAAAGGTTACTAAAAAGGAAGTTTCATGGAATATATCATCGCTAAAACCATTAATCTCTAAAATTTTTAATAGTGGTGTAGAGTTTTTTTGTGTTTTTGAAGTTTCCAACTTATTGGGTAGCCGAGTGGTCGTGGCAAGAGTTGGCGAGTCGTGAGGGTTGGGATCTTTGTGACATTGAACACGAACCCAGTAGAGGAGCTGATACACGTTAAGTCTTTCAAAGATCAGATTCCTTCCATTGGCGTGGTGTGGATGTTTGAAAAGGGGATGTCAGCTCAGGTACCATCCTTGTCACTTGACCGAGGTGCAGTATTACGAGGCCAGTTTCTAACTTTAAAAATCCCTTCAGGTAAGTTGGATTTCCTTGGGTATTCTGCCAATATTTCTCGTGTTGTTTGAAGTGTGACGTTGATACAAAAAAAAAAATCAAATAATTCCAACTTATTGGCGACTTTGTGAAAAAGATTTGTTTTGTTGTATTTATGGTTCATCAATAGTATTCTGCTCATAATTAATATGAAAAAGTGGTATCTTTTCCTTTATAATTTTGCTCAAAAATAAAAAAGAACATGAAAAATGCTCTAAAGACAGCCATCTTCAAACCTGCTTTGAAACCACGTTCTGGCACTTTTCTGGTAGCTTTTGGCATCACATTTTCGTAAATTTCGGTCGTTTATTGGAAGTATAATTTCAAGGAAAATGGAATTTTACTTTTTGTGATGTTGGACAAAACACCATATTTTGGTCTGACGCTTTCTTTATAATTTACTTTATAATCCGCTTATGACGCTTGCAGAAAAATACTCAGGTTAACGAGAACATTTAAAAAACAAAAAGACTTGTGAATCTATGAATTAGCGTGGGAAAATTGGTAAATATCGTTTGAAACAATTCTTGTACAAATATGTCTATATATATAATTGATTTGAACATAATTATATTTTTAATTTTCGTGTGTATACCCTGAAAACTTTCAAAATTCTTCAAGTAGGAGAATATTTCAATGGATTCCATTTATGTAATATTATACCTCGTAAAGCTTATTTTTTTAAAAAAATATTATTACACGTTCAGTTCTTCATTCCCTGTGGAGTGAGTGAATATTACCATAGCACTATGAAGCTACTCTAGGGCCTTTGGCGACGAACTTCGTAGTTTTGAACCATGGTCAAGTGAATAGGGCGACACCCGAGTTGGCATCTCCTTTCTCCTAACTTCCACACCACACCAACGGGAGGACATTTGAGCCTTGACAGATTTAACGTATATCACCCCTACATCGTGGGTCTCCGGTGGTACTATCATTCTGTGTAGAGACGAGCATTCATAAATAATCCGAAGAGGAAACAACTCATTTTCAACGTAAACAATTTTATCTCAAAATATTATAAATAAAAGCAGATGCCCACTCAGAATAAACACGTTTTCCTTGTTTTATTATCAATTAATAAATTCGAGAATTTTCATAAAGATACGTTAAAATTTACGAAGAAAATGTGCTTATATATATATATTTATGAATTTTAACTCCTTAAAATTATCTTTAAAATTATCAATTAAAATACCAGAGTTGCTGAATGCAAAATATTTATCAAAAAAAGAGTGTGGGTGTTTTAACTGTTCCTATCCTAAGTATTATATAAATGTTCAACTTACATTATCGTTCATGAATGGTCTTGGCTGGTTTCTTGCGGCAGCAAATTCTTGGTATTGAGAAGCAACGCACAGAATGCAGTAAACCTTAACAAAAAGAAGAAAAAAACATTAAATTATCGTACAGTATTGTATAAATTCACATACGAATAAATATTTCAATTGTTTTTATGTTTAAACTATTAAATAATTTTATACGTTCTTTTAAATTATGAAATGTTATAAAAACCGAAAATATACACACACACACACATGATCGTTATCATTTCATTAACTTCTAAGGCTTGATATAAAAACTGCTGGTGAAAATGGTTGTGTGTGGGGGGGGGGAATCTACTAAATAAGATAATTAAATATAATAAATTTTATACTTAATATCTGGCAAAATAAATTTTATTAATAAAATTTAATTCTAAACATAATTATTACACACTTTCCGGAAAACAATACCGACTCTCTAGAGGATGCGTTTTTCAGACCACAACTAAAAACTACTATTAGCCCGAAAAAAAATGCGGCTCATAAATGCTAAATTTAAGCATTTTTTTCAACTTCAGGTGTACAAGCTAGCATTATCTTCATATTTCTATCATTCACTTTTTCGTTAATACCTCTAAAAGAATTAGAGATATCAACACAAATTTGTTGTTTATTATCACATCTGTTACATTACTGCTATATAGTAAATTCATTTTCATTATCTATTTCAATTCATTCATTATCTGTATTCCGTTACATTCATCCCAGATAAATAACTATAGCTTGCAGAAAAATACAAATTTGATAATCTGTGCTCTTGACTGATTTATTTAACATTTTTCTATTATTTAGTGAAATTTATTTTCAAAGTAGATATAGAAAAAATTTGACACAACACGTAATGCTTTTTTCAAACACAAAAGAGATTTTCGATGCACTTCACCAGCCCCCAGAAAGTAAACAAAAAGAAATCCCCTAGTTTTTGGACAAGTTTTATCGACGAAGTAGCAAAAATCTTCCAAACACATGTGTCAAAAGCCGAAAACCAAAGAGATTAAGAAGTGCGAGATAAAAGATGACAGGTGCTTTTGAACTTGTCATCCATTATCTTCCGCTATTAGAAATCAACACAGTCCTAATCTGTTAGAAATCCTAATGTTTTTGGAGTTACGTTCGGCAAATTTATATTCGAGGGGGAAATAATGAAAAAGCTTCTACAGGTATTCTAAGAGATATGTAGTAAGGGCAAGATATTGTCAATTTATACTGAAATTAAATTAAAAACTCAATTTCTTGAATAAATAATCAACTATCTGTTCCATATTAATTATGCACTCACTATTCTATTTTTATCAAGATTATTTTTATTATTCTTTTCCCATAAATCACAAGAAATAGATTTCGTTTTAAAGCAAGAATTAAGAAAAATAACCCACCTTTTTAAATAAATAAATGCTTAAATTTCGATATGAGCCATGAACTGATCCAATACATACATATACTATTTTGTGATAGTTTTAGGGACTAAATTCTCGCTAACCCATTACCTGCCAATTTTTTTTTTTTTTTTTGAAAATTTTTGGACGGATAAGTTATATATGTCCAAAAAGTTGTGTAACAGTATAATTAATTTTAAAATTGCTTTGTTTTGAAAATATTTGATATTTTTGAAAAATTTTATATTTTTTTTATATTTATATATTATAACGAGGGATGTATATGTAAAATTCAAAAATCCCCAAACAAGGATCGTGGCAGCTAATGGGTTAATATAACCAAGATTTGGCTCCTTTGTCCCCCTCTCCCCTCAGGCTGATTTCTTACCTTTTAGCATCCTCCCTCTCGCACACACACTAACGTCCATGTCATCTTTATTCTTTAAAACAGATTTCTCCCTTCCAGAGAAGAATAAAATCAATATGCCTCAAAAACATTAGGAAAAGAAATATCGGAAAAAGCTATATCGTATATGAAGGTATTACTAATGTAAAAAAATACAATTATATAGATAAATCTTAATAGTGATTCTCAAACTGTAACAAACTAAATATAACATATAATTGAATTTCTCAAATGTATATTAATATTTATGTATTTTAGGTTTTGTGAAACATTGGTAAGAGGAATCTGCTGTATGGCTTAACTTTTTAAGGTATCCGACTACGTTCGGAACCGTGATTTTAAAAAAGCGCATAAATGGATGATTTTCATGATATTTAGTGTCACTTAGATTAGAATACATGTATAAAAGGGTTTTAAGGATATTATGTCGAAAAAAAATTTAAAAACAATATTTTGGCAAAAAATTAACTTAGAATAACCTTTTTCCAAAACAATCTCCTTTTATAAAAAATGCTTGTATAATAAAAATATTTTGTGTGTGTGTGTGTGCTTATATAAAGTAAAGACTTCTCCGGAGAGTCTGAACTAGGATTTTTGAAAAATTCATAGTTACCACCAATTGAAATATATATATATATATATATATATATATATATAATTATCGACTTTTTTTCCTTAAAATTTCTCCCCTCTGTTGTAGTAAAATATGGATAAATCCACTTCTAAGTTATATATTTCAAAAATTGTAGTTCAGCTTCTGTACAGAGGTCAAAACTATATACAGGAAAAAAATATTATTGAATAGAAGCTTTTTTTCAAAAAAAGGAGAATGTTTTGAAAATTATTCATTCTATGTTCATTTTTGTTAAAATATTTCCAAAAAATTTTTTTACTGTAAATATTCTTAAAACTATTTTATATACTTTTTCTAATCTAAGTGACACTAAATATCAAATATTATCCATTTATACGCTTTTGCAAAATCATGGTTCCGAACGTAGTCGGATACCTTAAATGAATTGAGATTTTTCAAAATATTAATATTTGCTATTACATTTTTATAAAACATTCGTCTTTTATTATTTGTGCAGTTAAAACATTCAGTAAGAAATTATTCAGTGAAGTATAACATTCTCCACACATTAAGCTTGAATAAGATAGTGGATAGAGTCCAAAAGTTTTGTTGACAAACTTTATCCTAAGTACTTATATTTTTATAAATTGGTAATATCAAGAATATATTTTCTTTTGCTATTATCGAAATAACAAAAATAATCAATAAGAATCGATGCTTATTTCCTTTCTTTTTTTTCTGGGGAAAACTAAACCCGGGAATAATGGGGTGAGTTAATTGGAAAAAATAATTTTTTTTTTTTATTTGAAATTAATTCTTAGTGATTAGAATTTGGACAAAAATTGATATCCAATTTCAGATATCTCATACAGAAACTGACTTTGATGCAATTTTATTAAATGCACATTAAAATTATTTTCTAACCAGGAGGTTTCAGTTAATATTGCATTCTGAAGCAACACGAGGGCCATTGGCGAAGGATCCCGTAATTTTGAACCACGGTTAAGTGATGAAGACGACACATGAGCTGGCACCTCCTTTCCAAACTTCCACGATTTATATTTTACACTTCTTAGCGAATATCCCCTAATATCTGCATTAAACTTTCTCCATGTAATTTTTTTTTTATTCACGCTGTCTTTCAAAAGTTGTTTCATTTTATATTATGTATGTCTACATAATCAAAAGCCTTTATTATTAACTATTTTTTGAGCTGTTCTTTTAAAAAGTATACACGACACAGGGATTATATATATATATACACACTCACTTCCAAAAGTTAAGCACGGAGAGAAAAATGCTAATTTCCGGATGCCAATCAGAATTGAAGAGGATGCAATCCGCTGCAGAGGTAGATGGAAGTATGCAAATATGTTAGGCAACAGCCCATCGTGCTTTCATGTCAAGAAATATGCAAAAAGAGCAGTCTTATAAGAAGCCAGCTTTATGAAGGGTTACAGAAGTTGATTGTAAGTGCTGTTAGAAGGTGTTTAAAACTTTCGTACAATTTGTTTTCAAGACATACCTGTTTCTATGACTTCCAGAAAAGGAATAGAAGATTCTGAGCGCTGGCGTGCTGTGGGGCGCATTGAAGCAGGACAGTCGATCACAGATGTTGCTCTTTTCTTCGGCGTTCATCATTCTGTAATTTCACGCGTTTATGAAAACAATTCCAAACCACACAGAGAGTTGTCCGAAGGCCCGTAGGCGGTCACCCAAAGGTTACAACCCCCTCGGAAAATCGATATATTGCTATTGTAGCCAAGCGGAATCGCAGAGCGACCTCCACTTTTGAGACATCTATGGTTACAGCGTCCATTGGTAAGGCTATATCTGCAGCTACTGTACGCCGAAGATTACATATGAATGGACTGTATGCCCTGCCTCGAGTTCGTGTTCCTCTATCCGTCGAATCAAGAGGGGCACGATTAAAGTGGTGCCGGAAACATGGCAATTGGACTGTGTCTGACTAGGGCAATGTCATGTTTACTGATGAGTCAAGATTTGCTCTGGAGCCAGATGACTAGCGTATAAGGATATGGCGTAAACACGCAATCAACCCCAAAACTTCACCGATCATGCATTCCGAGGCGGAAGCATTATGGTGTGGGCAGGGATTTCATTAGGATACCGCACCGACCTGCACATCTTTAAACGGGGTTCTGTGATGGCTTTCCGGTATCAAGATGAAGTCCTAGAACCCATTGTGAGATTGTACGCTGCAGCAGTTGGCCCTACTTTTGTTTTAATGGACGATAACGCACGTCCCCATAGAGCTGACATCGTCGATGACTACCTGGAGAGTGAAGGGATTGCGCGTATGGTGTGGCCAGCATATTCACCTGACCTTAACCCCATTGAAAATCTTTGGGATGCTCTCGGCCGTGCTGTGTCTTCACATTTCCCACCTCCAGCCACTCTTATTGAGCTGGAAACTGCTCTACAAGAATGGTGATTGCTTAATTCTGCGGTGGTTGACCACGTAATTGAAAGCATGGTCAGAAGGGTAAATTTTGTATACAGATCAGGGGGATCACATACCCTATTAATGTCCTTTTTTTATTTTATGCTGTTTATTTTCACTTTATATGTAATTCTGTTTAAGTCTCCATTATGACATTATCTGATAACTTACAAAAATTTAATTTTGTTTTCCTTTCTGTATATAATTATTGATTTTGTTTTATGTATAAATATATATGCTACTTAACTGCCAAATTTTGTGTCAATCAAAGCGGTATTTGTTCATTTTTTTGCATTTTACATCTTCGTGCTTAACTTTTGGGAGTGTGTATATATGTATATTATATATTGCCCACTAAAGCTTCTGAGCAGGTCTCTGGTGAACAGAAATATAATTAGAATAAAATAATTTTTTCAGTAAGTTGAGATCACATGAGAGTTGAGTTTTAGAGGAAGTCTACTTAAAAAAAAGCTCCATCCTTACTTATATTATAAACGCGAAATTTGTATGAATGTTTGTTATTCTTTCACGCAAAACCAATTGAATGGATTTTAATGAAACTTTACAATAATATAGCTTATACATCAGAATAACACATAGGCTATAATTTATAAAGATATTGTGTGAAGTGTCTAAAATATAACGATAACTGTCAATTAAGTAGGAAAAAATTCTGCCATCTCCAAAAACGCCCGCGACACCATATATCTATCTTTTATGTGTGAAGAAAAACTTTCCCTTTCTGTTTTGTCTACGTCAGGCGCTCGCTTCTAATTTATTGCTGTGATCAGTGTAATCACTACTTTTTTTTATTATTTCAGAATAAAACTAGATTTGAAGGGAGAGGTTATGTTAAATCTCTCCTTATTTGAGTAGCTGCTATTTATTTTTTTCATGTGTAAGCCATTATCACCAAAATAGTGAACCATAAATACAATAAAAAGTGATATACAATTTTAACATAAAATAAATACAACAGAAAGTAATATTAACGTATTACACTTCCAGATATAAATTATTTACTCTATTTTAAGAGTTAATTACACAAAATTTTTAACAATGTGTTACTTTTGTTGAGCAGAGATCAGTTTAGGAAGGTGTTTTCAAAAATCGACCCACAAGAAAGTTTCGGGGAGTTATAAATAAAAAAAAAAATCCTTCAAGTTAAATGCGATTACAAAAAATTTTAGTTTAAAGTTTCTTTTGACAGTATGGTGTAAGAAAAAACTTACATAAAAGTTATTTCTGGTCTATTTAAACAATGTAACAATATATATAGTTTTATAATAACATTTGGTAAAAAAAATCTTTACAACAATAATGGGTTTGAAATATTATTGACGTAACAAATGCTGTATTACAACTAATAAACCTAATGGATTATTTTTGGCAGAAAGAGAATTTCGAACCCCAAATCTTTTTATTTACTTTCTTTTTCACAATGATCCATCGATCGACTTTTATTCATGTGTCACACACGCTTGGAAGCAACTCAGATGCGGATTTTGTAATTCTGAACCATAATAGAGTGACGAGACCGACACCTGATCTGGCGTGAGTGAATGAATATTAACGTCGCACTGTTCAGCTACACGAGAGCTTTCGGCGACGGACCACGTAATTTTGAACCATGGTCAAGTGACGTAGATGACACCTGAGCTGGCACCCCCTTCTCCTAACTACCACACCAACGGGAGGACGTTTGAGCTCTCGACAGATTTAACGTGCATCGCTGCCCTACACGGTGGGTCTTTAGTGATACTGGGCTCGAACTCTGGACATGCCTGCCACGATCCGATACCTTGGCCCCCTCGACTACCGCGGCCACCACCAGATCTCGCATCCCATTCTCAAAACAACCACACCACGGCAATGTGAGGATTTTGAGTCTCTACAAATTAACATGCATTAGGACTGATTCAGTGAAACGAGCTGATGACCTTGACTTCACGAGAGCTGGAGAAAAGATTGAATGATAAAATAAACCTAATAAATGAATATTAGTTGATTAACATTGGTTACTATGTCAGGAATCCCAGTTTCGTCTCCTAGACCAGTGCTTCCCAACCTTTTTATCGCCGCGTACTGGTCAACATTTGACAATTTTACCACGGGTGAAACTTCGATTGTTTATTTTTTTAGATTGTTTTGATTCAATAATTTTAATTTAATTGTGTGTGTGCATTTAATAAATATACCTTCAGAAAAAAATACGGTTACATTAAAAAATGAATATTAAGTGATTTAACATGGAACAAAGTGATTTGGAAATAAGAAAACAATAAAAATAAAACCCAATTTATTTTTCTTTGTATTGATATTTTTCCTCAAAAGGATACAAATTTTATCTTTACATACATCAAGACATCTACGAATTTGCTTTCTTAAAATAAAATGTAATTTTTAAAAATCAATTTGTTCATTTAAATTTGTAATTAGGAAACAAATACAATAAATAAAAGATACATTTATTGCTTTTTAAGTAATTTTTTTGTCATGAACAAGATACGTCTCTTTTGATGTACAGTATTAAAACTTTAATATATAATTATAAGGAAGAAATTTTATACAAATTAAATTAGGCTTCAAGTTAAATTTCATCGAAATACGTATCTCAACTTAAATTATCCAATGCTTATTTTGAAATAAACAGAATCTAATTCCTTTACACATTCGAAATCCACTATAAGCATTAAACACAAAAAAAATATTTTTTAATTAATTCACAATTAATATACACAAAATCTAAAACTATATATTATATATAGGTTTATTTTTCGTTTTCGATGCCAGAATTTTTCCTTTCTAGGTTATGTAGGATATATAATTTATTATATATTTGCATAGATCAGCTTGGGAAGGAATTTTCAAAAATCGACCTACAAGAGAGTTACGGGGCGTTATATATATATATATATATATAAAAATACTCTTTTTATCAGCTATTAGATCTACAGACTTAATATTTAACAAATATGTTTTTTTGTCTTGTTTATCTGAGGTATGCACAAAAAGCTTTTCTTTTTGTTTAATTTGCAATTCACGTAAAATTAACTCATTAAAAACTTCTTTATCCTTCAAATCTGTATTGTTTAATTTTTCAATTCACCCGTGCGAAGAACGGGTATACTAGCTAGTAATCTATAAAACTACAGATGAAGTTTCCTAGATCTAACCTTTTAACGTCTTTTGTATACCATAAAGGGTACTGAAAAGAATATGCTTTTTAAGATCAAGTGGATTCAAGATTAGGGAACTTCAGTTTAAAAAAAAAAATTTATAAGAAAATTCATTACTTTTCCCTTTAGAAAACAGCTGAAACTGGATACTTGTGGATTTCTATTGATTGAACTGATTTTAATATTGATATATTTCAGAGTTTCGCAACTGGTGATCTAATTGTTTTTTAAAGGAAACAAGAGGCCATTCCAGGTGTGTTTGAACCCACGACCTTTGGATTAGAAGTCCAACGCGCTATCCATTGCGCTACAGGGACACAACGAGCGACTTTCCTTTCTATATATGCTGTTGGACTAATATTTTTGTTTGTTACTATTTATTCACTTTTTAATTTAACTAATGAACTAATATTTGAAAAAACTGTATTAACATCAAGTGTCATCCACTACAAGTTCTAAAAAATGTATTTGAACTTGAATGGATGAATAGGAAGTATTTTATTAACGATTGAAAATTTGAACACTATATATGTAGGGAGAGAGTGAACTAATAGTAGGAATTGAATAACTTCGGTTTGCGATTTTGTTTTTGTGTTATCCAAGATTTTACTAAACATTTTTTTTTCTAAGTTATTACTTTCCTTCATCTCTGGGCCAAGCTAAAAATTAACTTATATGTATTTGTATGCGAAAGTATACCCCAACTTACGTGGTTATCACTCAGTGCCACCTATCACGTAAGTTCGGGGTATTACTATATATATATATATATATATATATAAAATAAATCAAAGGAGTGATGGATATATGTATATAGATTTTCTACAAATAACTAGTTTCAATTATAAATTGTGAATATTAAACACAATATTTTCAAAAAAACTGATAGAAATTTTTCACGTACTTTTCTGTTTTTTACTCATCGGTTAAGGTTGAAAGAGGAAAAAAAATAAAATGCTTAGTAGATTTTCTTTCAGAACGCATCACTTTAAGGGAATTCATGAGCAGTTAGAGACTGTGGGTGGAATACTAAATGAAGAAAAAGATTATCGAACACAACAGAAGAAAAAGTGTTGCAATATTATATACTCGCAACGAATCCCTTTTTAAGTTCAAATACGTTAATGCATTGTACGCTGTAAGCCAGATATACATTTGAATTTTTTAAAAAAATATTCAAATATATATATTATATTTAAAAAAATAACTAGAAAAAAACTTAAAACCAATTCAACTATATTGAATTAGCTCTAAGAATAAATATTATTTTCCTCGTTATTTATATCTTCAAAAATATTATATACTTATTACAGAAGAAGGAAGAATAAATAATATACCATTTTTATTCTTCAGAAAAATTTACCGAGTAGATTTCAATAAAATGAGGATGTAATTAATTTATGAAGCCCAGTGGCTGAGTGATAGCGCATCGCGCTTCCACACCACAGGTCCGAGGATCAAACCCCAGGCTTGGCAAGGTTGACTCAACTTTTCATCCCTTCAGTGGGTCCATAAATGAGTACCAAGCTTGCTTGGGAACTTAATGCTAGGGGTTTCGCTTCAGACTGACCACCTGATCGGAACATCTGCTCATGCACCTCAGGGCCCAAGGTCACATATACTGATATGGGCACAGTAGGCCTTGGCTCACCTATGAACTACGGGTCAGACTGAGTGAGTGAGTGAATATTAAAGTCGCACTGTTCAGCTACACGAGGGTTTTTAGTGACGAACCTCGTAATTTTGTACCATAGTCAAATGACGAGGACGACATCTGAGCTGGCACCCCCTCTCCTAACTACCACACCACACCAACGGGAAATGTTTGAGCTCTCGACAGATTTAACGTGCATCGCTGCCCTACACGGTGGGTATTTAGTGGTACTGGGCTCGAACTCGTGACATGCCTGTCACGATCCGATACCTTGACCACTCGGCTACCACGGCCACCACCTGATCTCGCATCCCATTCTGACACTGAACCACGCGAAGGGTTTTTCGACATAATATCCCCAAAAAATCAAATTCTTAAAATTTTTTATTGGCTCTTAAATGATATCTTAAATCATTCTAAATTTCGATGGGTAATTTTCCAGGGCTTTATTTTTATTTTTTACTAAGTTATTTAACAATTTTTGATGCATGACAGGAGATTAAACAAAACTAACCACGCCCACTTTTCAGATATCTTCTAGAAAAGAGCCTGGTAAATAATGAATTAATTCTTTTCTGCCGCGTGCAAATGAATATTTAAACTAACATGAAATCAATCACTTTGTTTACATTACTTTCGATGTATTTTAATTCTATTTCTGAAAGTATCAACACATTTGTATTCTGGAATATAAAAATACTAGAAAAAAAATGTTTATTGATGAATCTTGCTTCCTAAGGTATTTTTTCATTGAAGATTTCTATTTAACTTCTTTAAAAACTTTCAAGTGCATCTTGGTTATGTTTAAAAGGGAAAACTGTTACTTCAAAAGTGAAAGTTTCTAACAGGTGGCTCAAGATGTTCAGGCAAGCACAAGTTCAAAAATGTGTCAAAACTTGAAAAAAAGCACACAATATTTCTTTAAGTCTGAAAGGAAAACAAAGTCGTAAATCAAAATTCCCTACATGTGTAATTGATACATATGCATTAACAAATCTTTTCAAAAATCACTTGGGCAATTCTTACAAAAATTTTAGTTTGTATGTTGTTTATGAAAGAGCAAATTGGTTTTGTCAAGATATATAACACCTGTGTGTGGTTTTTCGATAGATTTTGTGAATGAAGTTGAAAATTCAAAACAAATTCACTAAATGCAAATATTAACTCTAATTTTAATAAGTCTCACTGAATATAGGAAAATTCTTTTCAGATATAAATATTTCACACATGAAATTTTAATACAATTAATATTAAAATACTTGAAGGTATTTATTTATAAACAAATGAATATACGAGATTCTTTTAATTTTGACATGCTTTTACACGTGAATCATTACTTATAATAGAGAAAGTTTTAAATTTGGAGGGATCGTTAGATTTTGTTTTCATTCGAGTACAATTTTTAACCAAGACTTTTAAAATAAAGGTATAAATATTTTTTGTAGACGTTGTGAATTACGTAAGTAGTTAATCTGTGCATGGAATTAGTTCCGAAATGTCAGCGTATTTTTTTTAATAATTGTTAACATGAATTTCTGTGAAATATTGATTTTCTCGTTTTCTTTTACATATTCATTATACAAGCATACTATTTTTTTTTTGGAAATTTTTTTGCAATTTTTTATAGTAAGCGCTATTAAAAAGTTAATTAATAGTTAGTAAAGGTTACAGGCTGTTTGATAAATTTTGTATCATGCTATTCAAGGAATAAAAGCTTTAAGTTGATATTCCTCCGTGTTGAATTTTTGCTCCTATATTATTTTTCGAAACCCTAAGGCTTTTTTAAAAATTAAAGTAAGGATGACAATTTTTTAACAATATTATGAAATATAATTTTCGTAAAACTGTGTATAAAATTAGCTATAAGATGTGTAGTAATTTTTTTTAAGTTAAAAATAAAAAATAATACAGTTTTGTGAATTTCTTGTATATTTTATAACGAAAAAGTTAGTAAAAAAGTAATTATCAGCAGCAGAAAGAAACCCGTACACAGTTTTGTGGTCAGTTATGAGATACTTTGAAAAAAAAATATGTGTATTTAAAAAGTTAATTTTTTAAAATTTTTAATTTCTTAAGCATTTTGCAATAAACTTTAATTTTTTTTACGTAGAATTATATAATATTAGCTTATATAAAATACAATTAAAACCTAATTCCAAATATTAAAAATAAAATAGATAGTACTATGTCGCCAGAACATCCATGTACAGTTAAATAAAGAAGTCTGCCTAGACCAGCCTCTCCTATCACAGCCACTATTATAGGGAGAGAAGTAATTCCCTTCCTGTTTCCCCTGAGACAAAATTCGCTGCCGTTACTACACATAAAAGAAATAAGCTTTTAGCTAAAATGTCATGCTCCTTTGAACGACTTTTTCAAAAGAAAAAAATGATAAAAATTCACTGACAATGCATTTCATTTCTCAAAAAACACACCCAAGCATGAATATCTAGTGTCCAGTTTATATATAAAAAAAATTTAAGTACGCTTTGAGTGAAACTGGTTTTGTATCAAATCACTGCACCCATGTATATAATTTGTGAGAGTAGGCTTAAATTACTGGATCTTAGAAAGAGAATATACTATAGAGAATGTACAATAAAATAGCTCGCAGTGTTTATCTGGAAGTTCTGGCTCATCAATAATCTAACTTAATTATTTTTTTTTATTATTAAAATTTTTCATCTACACATATGTTATTTAAGTAAAATACGTACATATATCTAGAATGTTTTTTCTAAAATTATTGTAGTCTAAATATAAATATTTAATTGTAGCCCAATACTGTATCAGTGGTAAAAAATAAATAAAACGAAACTACAAGTTCCAGATCACATCAAACCCTTCAATCATTTCAGAAAATACAATGTAAAAAGTCATTTTGAAAAATTATATTGAAACGTCGGCTTTTCAAATAGATGAAAAAAGGAGGGAATAATTTTTTTAGAAAAGAAAAAACGTAATTAATCCCATGCTAGAGTTAAAAACGCTTTTTACTCAAAAGAGAAAAAAACAAAAACATAGCACTTGGTTTTCAATAGCTTATTGCTGCGTTTGACATAAAACTTCTATCAGAAAGATTTTAAATAGGTGTTTTTAGAATTTAGTGCTTCTTTGTAGATTTTAAAGAAAAATATACTTGATTATAAAGTAATAAAAGGAGCTACAACTAAGCTGAGATATAGTTAAAGATTGATTAATTAGTAGGCAGTATTTCCTTGCAAATACATAATTACTTAAAATTTGCAGAAATATATCTGATTGCCTTAGTAGAAATTATATAAATGGTAATACACAGCTGACACAAATTTAATGTTTTAATGTGACATCACTCAGTACTTGAATGAACTGAATAAAAAGCTCCAAGGAAATTGTGTTATTGAACTAATGAAGAAAAGAAAATCTGATAATATTGAAAATGAAACTTGTCACCTTTACCAAAGATTTGAAAATGAAAATCACGCGCGAAATATATATATTTTCTTCAACTACAAAATATTCACAAAATGCAATAATTTTCGAATATACGCTTGACATAAAAAAAAATGCAATTAAAAATGTTTCATAAATAGGCAGAAAATAAGACAAGCTTTTCAGAGGAAAGACCTAATCAATTTAAAGGTTGTAAAAACATCCCATTTTATTTTATACCCTACAAAACAAAACTTGAAGCAATGGAGAATCGAATTTATGTGGCTAGATATCGTTGAATTAGAAATAGGATTAGTTGAATGAGTGAAAATTAACGTCGCATTATTCAGCAACTCGAGGGCTTTTGGCGACGGACCTCGTAATTTTGAACCATGGTCAAGTGCAGAGGACGACACTTGAGCTGGCATCCCCCTCTCCTAACTTCCACACCACAACAATGGGAGGACGTTTGAGCTTCGATAGATTTAGCGTTTATCGACCCCCTACACGGTGGGTCTTCAGTGGTACTAGGCTCGAACTCATGACACGCCGGCCACGAGTCCCTTACCTTGACCGCTAGTCCACATTGAATTTCAAAGCAGTATAGAGTAAAAATAAATTCGAATGTTTGCTTTGAGAAGTAGAAAAATTAATTTCTGAAAGTAGTTGAGATAAAAAGGACCCCGCACTATAAAAATGAAAACATAAGCAATTGGGGTTTCTTACCAAACAGTTTTATATCGATGGAAAAATTTGTGAATGTGCTATTTTTCTAATGTTAAGGTCAACTTATTAGTGTAAAAAATTATTTTAATCAATATGAATTTCGTAAAATTTATCTTAGAAAAAAACTATTAAATTTATAAATCTATTGGAGTGAAATACGATAAAACAACAAATACGGAATATGAACCTAATGATAAAAAACTATCTGAAAATAAGGAATAAAATTTTCATTAAATAAACTTCAATTAACTTTTTTGTACAAATATATCTATAATTAGATTTATTAATAAAGAATTTTTTAAAAAAAATGGAGCTTTTCTCTTAATCTTCAAATATTCTGTGCAAAAGGGCCAAATCAAAAGTCAAAGCGTCATCTGGCGCAGTAATTCACATTATTCACTTATTTTTTGCAGTTCATTTGTAAAAATTGTAAAACAAGAAGAAAATTTAATTTTTTTAATAAAATTTTAAAAATGACAACCAAAAAAGTAAATAAATAAAAAAAGTCAACTATTTTCCGTTAACAAATTTTAAAATTAATATATATCATGTTTACCCCTCCCCTTCCAAGTGATCTCCAGGATAGTATTAAAAAAATAATGCATACAATTTGGCCCACTTCTCAAAAAAGTTCGCCACATCCTTGATATATACTATAGCTTTCAGATACATTTATACACCAATTGTGTTACATTATATATATACATACATTTCAATATCTTACACTTCTTTCAATATCTTCTTATATACTCTATCTCTCTTCTTGGGTGATATGATATAATTTAATTTAGAGGTTATGTATTATATGCGAAGGAATGATACATATTAATGTGATATAATCATAGACATGTTTTTCAGTTAGAAACTATTGCAGAAATATTTGAGAATGTATAAGGTGAAAGCATGAACCTTTTTCCTTTTAAAGCATACTTATAATTCGTAAGAAATAATTAATAGTAAAAACTACAAATATTTATGGCAACAAAGTTCAACAGTGGCATGATATAAAAATTGCAGAAAAGAAAATCTTAAAAAGGAAAATAATCTTAAAATTAGTTTTCGGAGTTTAAATACATAAGATTTGAAATTTCTACCTATTCAACAAATTACATTTTTAAATATAACACAGTTAAATCTCTGGATCTTTGAACTCTGCTTTTTTTTCCTTTTTGAAGTAAGCCTCAAATTTAGAATTCTTGTCCTTGGTTTTTCTTTAATAGTTAAATCCTTCCGACTTTCTTTGAAATTTAATTATTTTGTTTTCTTTCATGTCCCTATCCTTTGATGTACTGATCAATATTTCAAATTATCCCTTAGGCATGTACTAATTTCCCTAAAGAATATTTTTTAATATGTTTGCAATACTTTGTTCTATCTTATATATAAGAGATAGATACTTATATGAAAGTCCCAATTTAATTCATGAAAATTCACTCAATAAAAAGTATGAAATGAAATCTTTTACATTTTTTTTATAGAATTTTTTATCTCTACCCCACATATAAGCTGCTCTATTATAATTATTTCTTTCTAAAAATCTTTTAGTTTTACTCTCACAAGTAGAAATTTATATTCAGAAAATCAACATTTTTATTTACTTATTTTTGCATTTTTTTCAAATTATAAAATGTTTCAACATTCATGCACGTAATTGGACACGGAAGCTTTTCGAATATTTAAGAGGAATAAAGGGTTTGTATTAAAATGAATTTAAAAATGAGCTTTAAAAATCTATGCAGCTTGTTAGAACAATACATTATACTATTCGCTGAATCTTAGCAATTCCTCACAACTAGCAAAAATAGTGAAAGCTTATGCCTGTGGTCCCCAACCACCGGGCTGAGGACCGGTGCCGGTCCGTGGACCAAATAGTTTTGGGCTGCGCAAGGAACGTTAAATTATTTCCATTTTGTTTACTATGGTGAATTTCTCTCGGTTTGTACGACTTTTTATGGAAATCACCTTTTATTTCTGATTAAATCACTTTATATTCATTTTTCTTATGTAACTGTATTTTATTCTAAAGGCATGTTTATATATATATATATATAAATGCAATTAAATTAAAATTATTAAATCAAAACAATCCACGTCCTCAATCCCCCTCCAGCGGGCCGCGGTAAAGTTACCAAGCGTTGACTGGTCCGTGGCGTTAAAAAATTGGGAAGCACCGGTTTACGCCATAGAAAATCTTCATGTATTTTTATATATGTGGCAAACTGAAAAATTCCAACTTATCAATGATGATTAAAAGAAAACTGTTTAAAGCATTTTTTTTATCAGTTTCATCATATAAGATATCATTTAAGGTGTCCGACTACGTTCGGTACCGTGATTTTAAAAAAGCGCATAAATGGATAATTTTCATGATATTTAGTGTCATTTAGATTAGAATACATGTATAAAATGGTTTTAAGGACATTGACAAAAAATTATTTAAATACAATATTTCAGCAAAAAATTAACTTAGAATAACTTTTCAAAATGCTCTCCTTTTGTGAAAAATGCTTCTATTATAATAATATTTTGCCTGTATATAGATCAGATCTCTGTACAGTGGCTCAACTATGTGTGATTTTTGGGAAAAATTCACATTATTCTCAGAGCTACAACCCATTGAAATAATTATCGGCGTTTTTCTCTTAAAATTTCTCCCCTCTGTTGTCGTAAAACATGGATAAACCCACTTCTAAGTTATATATTTCAAAAATTCTAGTTGAGCCTCTGTACAGAGGTCTCAGCTATATACAGGCAAAATATTATAATAGAAGCATTTTTCACAAAAAGAGAATATTTTGAAAATAGGTCATTCCATGTTCATTTTTTTGTCAAAATATTGTACTTAAATAATTTTTTGTTGTAATGCTATTCTTAAAACTATTTTATATACATTTTCTATTCTAAGTGACACTAAATATCAAATATTATCCATTTACACGCTTTTGCAAAATCACGGTTCCGAACGTAGTAGGATACTTTAATAAGTTATCATACATGTGATCTGATTTGATAACTACAGTTTAACAATGTTATTGAAGGTTAGCTGGCATCTTTTTCAAACTTGACTCACGGTAGATCAATGGTTAAGATTTCGAGCATTGTTAGCAGCAATATGCGAATCGAGCTCAGACTTCCTCAAAGAACCATCTGGTAGAATTCAGGAGACTGTTGCATAAAGTAGAACGCTGTCTGTGTAAATGCTACGTGGAAGTTAGAAGAATAAGATAGCAGCACTGATGTGTCTTGCTCGTCAAGTAAAGGAGACTCTGAATTAGGAGATCCATCACCAATATCCCTCTTGTATCTTTAAAATAAGAGCTACTTAAACCAAACACTTTTCTTTAAAACTCTACTTTGCATTTATATAATTAAATATAACTAGATACTATTAAATTAAATGTGTACATTCTCGATATTCGAAATGATAGCCTTTGGTCAGAACTTCTTTGAATTTGCAATCTTCTGACCATTATTTAGTCTATGTGCCTGTATTATGTATAGAGTGAGTTAGTGAATTTTCACGTCACACTATTCAACTACTTGAGAGCTTTGGGAGATGGATTCGTAATTTTGAACCATGGCCAAGCGACGAGGACGACACCTGAGCTGGTACCCCTTCTCCTAACTTCCACATCACACCAACGAGAGGACGCTTGATCCTCGACAGATTTAACGTGCATCGCCCATCTACACGATGGGTCTTCCGCGGTACTAGGCTCGAACTCATGACACGCCAGCCGTGAGTCCATTACCTTGACCACTAGGCTACTGCCGCCATATATGATGTATAGAAATGGAACTTGGTTGTATGGTATTCGATTGCAATAGTATCATGAGAAGATCCTTTCAGAGACTATTTTTTACCAACCAAGCACAACACACTGGACATTTTAATTTCAAAGAAATTTTGTAATTTCTCTAGTATTTTACATAAATTTTCAAGTCTGTATGTTATGCACGAAATTGCAACTGCGTGTTTTCGTGTAACTTGGACACTTAGTGGGTAAATTAGTTTATAATATATTGCAAAACACACAAGCCAATAAAGCAGTGTTTCTCAAACTGTGGGGTGGGCCGTCTAGGGTATATCGAAAAGTCAAAAACAAAAAATTATGTAAAAAAATTAATTTACTGAAAATAAGCGTAGCAAAATACATTCTGACATAATAAAAAGAATAAAATACACATTTACATTGATATAATGCACTTAAAAATGTATCAGTATTACACAATATGTTTCATAATTAATTTAACAGTACTAAGTTAAGAACAAGTTTAATAAATACCAGTGGCCCTATGGGCCTGCCATAAAATTATATACGAAATTTAATACTTATCTTGATAATTTGTACGGTTTATAATTAAAGCCGTATTGCAGCTTTAGAGTCAAGTATACATTATTATTGTTTTCAATACATTATTGTATAAAGGGGGGAGATGAAAATTATGACTGAAAATTGGGTCGCGAATACTGAAAGTTTGAGAAGCACTGCAATAAAGAATTTAGTATTAACACTAATGTTCACAGTTAAGAGTTTCCACTTTTGTCTTTTTATGCCCGAGAGTACTGTATTAAATGTTTATAAATAGGCTGATAAAACGCAAATAATGACATTCAACAGTTATGGTACCCGCTCATGACAATGTATGCGGTTTATCAGAGCGGGAAATTCCGAAGTAATGGTTGCAAGCTGGAAAAAAATGTGGGTTAATAGTAAGTATAGTTACAGTTATACAGCTTTCACAAAGTGAATTTTTGCTGGGAATGAGACAATTTATGAGTCCCTGTAGCAGTCTGTCTCACTCCTTCAACAACGTTGTTTTCAGACTCTGGATGATTTTAAAAGCCAAAGGCGAACAGTTGTCCTTCCCCATAGTATATTTCAAATATGATCTATTGATTTAAAGAGATCTGGCTATAGTAAATCAACCAGTGAGCATATTCACTTTTCCTAAATTCGTTAACCAAATGAGCTATATGTGAATAAGTGCTGTCATCCATTAAAGTAAAATCAAGACTAACTGCATCCCTGAAAAGGTGAACATAGAGCTCCTAATTTTTATTTTTATACCACATAACAATCACAGAACCTCTGCTAAAGAGATAAGAGGCATATGTTTCAATTCAACATGCCTTCTTAGACAATCAAACCACACAAACATCTTACTTCTTTTACCAAACATCAAAACTGTAAAATTATTCTTTATTAGAGCGCTATGGTCTGTTCATGTTATTATTAAGATTCTCATGGTATCAGAGTTTAAAAAAAATTTGTTATCTCTTTCCCCCATCAGAAAAAAGGAATAAAAACAAAAAATTTTGTAGCCTTATTACAAATGAAACTATCAATTGATTCATCCAAGGGAGGGGGTTATAATATAAATGAGAGAATTTTTTTTAAAAAAAGTTATGTTCCTCTTTCCCTCACTCGTACCTTCAGATTGATTGATTGAATATTAACGTCACACTGTTCAGCTACACGAGGGCTTTTGGCGACGGACCACGTAATTTTGAACCACGGTCAAGTGACGTGGACGACACCTGAGCTGGCACCCCCCTCTCCTAACTACCACCCCACACCAACGGGAGGACGTTTCAGCTCTCGACAGATTTAACGTGCATCGCTGCCCTACACGGCGGGTCTTTAGTGGTACTGGGCTCGAACTCGTGACAAGGCAAGCCACGGTCCGATACCTATACCACTCGGCTACCGCGGCCACCTCTTACCTTCAGAGTCTCCTTTTTAGTGAGTTTTATTTTTTTAAACAGAAGGAACCAATATTTTTAAAAACCTCGAGCATATTATAAAATTTGAAAAAAAAAAAAAAAAAAAGAATGAAAAAAGAAATACTATCTCATTGGTATGAAATCTCCACCTAGAAACCTTCCTGAAGTTTGTTGTGCATTACCGTATTTACTCGAATCTAAGCTGCACTTTTTTTGCAATGTTAGTGGTACTGAAAATCGGGTGTGGCTTAGAATCGAAGACGGAAAAATTCGTTTGATGGGGGAAATGAAATATTATACTGACGGTTAGAGAAATTACAGGTTCATGTACGTATTCAAAAAGTCTTTAATACTGCCAAATTAAATGAATTATTCAGATGATATTATTAGTTATTATGTGAATTCTTTTTAAATTTCGTAAATATTGGATATTGATAAACATTTTTACCTTATTTTTTTTCTACAAAAACATGTTGAGAATTTTGAATGCGGCTTAGATTCGAATAAATATGGTATTATTTGGATATATTCTTAAATATTCTTTTTAATGCATTCGATGCTTTCCCTCTTAATTATACTTCTATAATAAAAATACATTTTATTGCTTAAACCTTTCATTAATATTGTCTTATCATTAATGCTTTACATTCAAATTCTCTATCAATTAAAAAAAATGACACATTCAAACTTTTTCTACAATGATACATTCGACTTTTATAGCAGAGAAAGAATTAAATACATACAAAAATATAAAAGCAAGCAAGACGAAACTAAATATCACCAACATTAATTTTGTAATAACATGGCTAAAGTTATATTGTCTTAAACAGATTTTGTATAAGATTTACCAATGATTATACAAGAATTAAAAATGCTGCCTAAATCTAACATTTAAAAATCTAATAAAAACTTTGCTGTTTAACATATTTAGAAGACATTTTATCAGCATTCAGTCTCCGCGATTCATTTGAAAAACAAATTCTTTAGATTTCACATTTGTAAATCTGAAAAACTCATCGCTTAGAATTTCTTTTCTTATTCTGTTCTAATATATAATAACCATAAAAATAATAAATGTTTCAGTATTCTTAAATATTTTACAGATGTAATTGGCAGATTTGTGAAAGAAATATCAGTATTTGAATTGTAGAATATTACATGCAAATGTTTGATACGGAGAAACCTTTTGCGATTCTGTGTGATTTTTAATAATCATGAAAAACATGAGATTTTTTATATATATATATATATATATAATGCATCTAACTCACAACTTTTATATTTTGATACAATTTCCAATTCTCATCTCTAAAATAATTTTTGCATCATCTCATTTACACACATATAAGAATCTATTTTTCTAGTAATAGGAAAAATCTTACTAGAAAAAAGGAAGCTTCACAAAATCTTTTTTAAACAGAAAAATCTCTTTCTACATTGAGTACATTTCATTGTAACGTTTTTTTTATATTTAACTGTTAACATTTTCTGCTTTAAAAGCTTATTGTCATCAAAGAATATTACGGTAGGGAATTTCATTTTTATAAAATATAGAAAATAGGCATTTATTATTCACTAAATTTATTAAAAACATGACTAAAATGTTACTTTCATTACTTTGATAAGATATAATTTTTTTCTGTTATTAAAATAAATGACTCGATGGGATTTCAAAAACTATCTTGTTTGGCTAAATAAATGTTGCTTATATTGCAAAAATCAGTATTGAAATGCAGATGAATAAAAAATTGATGAAATTATTGTATCAGAAATTTAATTTAATCATAATTTGTATCCGAGTACAATTTTTTGTATATTTATGTGTGTGATATTAATAATAAATATTTAAAAATTGAAAAAAATTCTGATTCGCGTATGTTTTTCGAGCAATAAAATAAATAAGGGAATGCGGGGGAATTTCAAGATTCAGTTTTCATTATCGTTTTATTTCATCTCGAAGCAAATATTAAATATTCATTTTGTTACGCGCGTTAATATATTAAAGTTCTTAAGCAAAATTTATTTTAAACTGCATTTATAACGAGGCAATTCCAATTATAGATACACGAGATGTGAAATAAACCATGGTAGAGCGACATTTATTGTAAATAACATTCTTTGAATATTTAATATTTAGGGAAAATTTCATTAAAAATATTCTATTACTTTTCAAATGAAGAAAAGGACTCCGTTTAATAAGAAAAATAGTTACTCGCTAAAATGAAACATTCTTGCTTAAATGTTAACAGGTTTTCTGTAAAAATTTAATCAAGTATATGCTAATTTCTTTTTAAAGGTCATTAGAAAATGGTCCTTCTTTAAGCGTTCTAAGTGATTAAAATATGAAAATAACTAAAATTTTTAGTAAAGAAATTTAAAGTTAGTTTTCCCCCCTCAGTGCTTAAGAAATTAAATTATCAAATTTTCATCGGTGCTTAAGTTCTGAACTTATTCACGATAAAGCATCGCAAAATATTAAAACTCAAAACTAACTGAGATAGGAACTTAATTTCTATTTCTTGTTCTTAAGATTTCTCTATACATAGTCATCTCCAGAGTTATACATTTCTCCCAACGTTTCTTGATCTTTCGAAGATCGTCATTGTAAAACTTAGCAGATTATGTTGACAACCATTGTTCTTTTTGAATAGCATTTGTGTTGCGAAATCTTTCACTCCCCAATGACTTTTTGACATCTAAAAATAAGTAAAAGTCGTCTGGTGTGAGATCAATTGAATAGTGTGGATGTAGTCAATTTGAAGGTCATAAAATTTAGAAAAACCACTCATAACACCTCACATGGGGCTTTTATATTTCCATTTCATGGATTACTTTGGCATTCTGGTAGTTCTTATGGTTATCCTTATTATCTAGCTGTTTTTATGCTAATTTTTAGTAGTATTGTAGTTATTTTGCTTTTTATTAAAAAAATTTTAAGTATATCAAATGTTATCGAATGATAATTTAAGAGTTTCATATACTCATTGAATGAAACACCATTCATAAGAAAATAACAGTCTGCCCGAGATTTCGAAAAAACCACCCTCTCTCTAAATAAAGTTTCTTAACCCTTTCTTTTTAAAGACCCTAGTGCTGGATACTAGGTATAATCTATATTTTTCATTATTATATTTAATTTTTAAAAATAGTTTAGTATTTTACTATCAGAATTAAAATTATTATAAACCTAACATATAAGTATATTTATTAATATTGATAAAGAAAAGGGTTGCTGTGATTTTTTTGCAATGCATCATTAAAATGTTTTATTTATTTTTTAGCAAGAAAAAGTGGATAGAGATTTTCTAAGAATTTCAACTCCTCGAGTATTTATTTATTTTGTTGGTTAAGGCTTTATTAAAAAACCTTCAATTCCTGAGGAACATCGGATATTTCATTTAGTATACTAAAAATGGTACACACTTTTTAACAAATAACAAATGCCTCTTTGCTTAATGGACTGTCTGCTGTTACGGTTTTAATATATGTAATCGTGAACTGTCAAATGAAAACAGTGAAATAAGAAGATATTATTTTTGTGATGATTTTTTTTTTGTGGAGTAAACATTCACTATTGAAAATAACTATTTGCTGGATTCTTATTGGATAGTTTACTGTAATAAAAAAAATAGAGAATAAGAAAGCTTATAGAAAAAGATTTTCTCAGAATAGAGCTGTAAAACTTTTTAAGGGTAATGCTATGGTGATAGAAAACACACACAGTAAGATACTGCTAATGCAATTCAATCGGCAATTATTCCAAGAGAGGTATGAGTATCCAATATATTAGCTTTTAAGAAATAACTAAATGAAATAAAATATTCACACAAAGGAGTGAACACTTAATACTAATGCGTTAACAATTTTATGTATAAAATACACCCGCATGCCTTATATATTACATCACTTAAAAATCTACAAATAATAACAAACGGTATGTTTAAAAGTAAAGATTAGTCAATAATAGAATCAAAAATATGTTTGTAAATACTTTAATATGAAAGATTTTTTTTAGACAAGAATAAGTAGAAGGGTAACTTGAAATGAATTAATTTTGCATGCCACGTACAAAATTTAAACCAATGTCAGCTTTCGAGACGACCAAAAGAAGTTTCTTTAATACGTTTTTATGAGCAGTTATATGTTTTTAATGTTTAAAGAGAACACTACTCTTTGAATTGAACTTTAATTTGGAAATTATTTGAAAAGAATAAGTATTTTAGACAGAGGACCTCTCTAATGATGCTGTAAATAAAAATACTTATAACCAATTGACTACATTTCTAATGCTTTTCCCGAATGCAAACTTCCCCTCGAACTTTTACTGTGCGTACGAACAACGCAAAACTTGTACCTAATATAATATTCACGTTTTATCAAGATTACCTCAACTACATAGAAACACGCAAGGTTACTCCCACATAGATAAGTAAACGGCTACTCCCACAAAAGTACAAATATCTAACCCCATCCACGGCAAAATAGAGGATGCGTTAATCAATACAGAAAATGATTGATCAATGCTCCAGATACGAAATATAAACTGTGGTTCTCATAAGTTCAGGACATCATTCCTTATTTAGTATATTTAGCTCAAAACATTTTGGATGATCTAGTGATTCTTTTCTGTTAGAAGAAACCTGAAGAAATCTAGGAAGATTTCTTAAAGAAAGCAGACCACAATTTATCATTTCAATCTGCTGAAATTCTCCCGCGTTATGATTCAATAAAGATAAAGTGTCTAAGGTAATCTTGCGGGATTGTGATTTATGATATTGGTAATTTATGGAGCTTATTTCCAGTAGGTTTTCATTCCTCCCACTTTTAAATGAAAGCTTAAAGATAAAATTAATCAATATTCGAGCTGTGTAAGTACTTATTTAAAGGATAAATGTTATGTAGCTATAGCTGTGCATTTTCGAAGCTTATTGATTTTTTTAAACATATTGATCCTGGATATCACGTTTAATAAATTTTATTTTAGAAAGATAATCTGCATTTTGTTTATTAAAGTATGTAATAAGTTTTGTTGATTAAAACTGTTTTTATGAAGTTATAAATCTGTACTCGAATTAAGTAAAATTTGTATTAGGTGAAATTAAGCAGTTTTAAAAATTAAAATTAACAGTTTAATTTGTATATGTCAATAGCTTTTAAGGAATTAAAATAATTCAAAGGAAATGGGTAGATATTTAAAAATAAACAATTTAAATATGTAACATTCTTTTTGACAGCTCGATCTTGCAAAAAATGTTGCTTTATTGTTAAAAGAGGAAATAAATTTTCTGATTGAATGTGCTTTGGATTGAATTTTTTTTTATTACGCGAGTTATGTTTTTGGGAGTTGCCTGTATCCAAGTTTTTCATTGGCTAAAGCTAAGATCTTCAAAAAACTGGTTATTTCCCCCTATAACACATTCGACTTTAACAATACACAACACTCAGACCTGTATATTAATCTGCTGTTGGAGTTAGACCCTGTTGACATGAATGATTATCGATTATATATTCCTGCATTATTAGATAATTACAAAAACGCATTTCTGAGATAAGAAAATTGCAAATAATTAATAAACTCACCTGTCCGGAGAGAGAATAGTATTTTTCAAAATTATGTGAACCAGAAATACGGAAATGAATTACATTTGACACTTGACTGTGAAACGAGATGGAATGTTTTAATGTTATATTAGCAAGATTTATATATTTAAAAGAATATGTTGCTTTGACTCTGAATGACTTGAATGCTTCTCACATTGTAATAAAGATGAAGAGAATGTTTCAAAATTGTAGACCTTCAAGTCTTAGGATCAATAATATTATTAGAGACAAGATGCGAGTTTATTATTAAGTGATGGCATATTTGGATTTTTGTTATAGGTAAATCAAAAAATTCTCAAACTGAAATTAGCAGCAAGTTATTAAACGATATAAAAACAGGAAATGAACTAAGACGTACATGATTAGTAACCTTAATTCTCTATTAACAAAATTCACAAACTTTTTGTACAAAATCTTGTAGTAAATTTCTTCCACTTGCCACAAAAGCAAGCATTATTAAATTATTCAGACATATTAGTATTATATAAGGATAATTAAACAAAACATGGCTGCGATATAAATAACAGGGAGAGTTACATTAATGTAGCACCATAAGGAAACACGAGGGCTATTGGCGACGGACCTTGTAATTTTGAGCCTCGGTCAAGTGATGAGGATGACACCTGAACTGGCACTTCTCTGTCCTGAGTGAGTGAGTGAATATTAACATCGCACTGTTCAGCTACACGAGGGCTTTTGGTGACGGACCACGTAGTTTTGAACCATGGCCAAGTGATGTGGACGACACCTGAGCTGGCACCCCCCTTTCCTAACTCCACACCACACCAGCGGGAGGATGCTTCAGTTCTGGACAGATTTAACGTGCATCGCTGCCCTACACGGCGGGTCTTTAGTGGTACTGGGCTCGAATTCATGACATGCCTGCCATGATCCGATACCTTGACCACTGGGCTACCGCAGCCCCCACTTCTCTGTCTTAACAACCATCCCACACTAATAGAAACAGGGACTTAAGGCATTGGCAAATTGGGCCCAGGGCCACCTCGGTCACAATAGAGGCCTGGTCTCGTTCTCGACTCAGTCTTAATAAGATCATGATTCAAATAATTTCAACGGTCAAATGTTATTTCCGGCTGTATTCTCTGAAAAACTGGGAATATGTCAACTGGCTACATGTGATGGCCATCGTGACAGGCCTAGGCCTACCACCATGCACCCTCATTCAGTCCAAAGGGGGCAGTCGGTCGAGCCGGTTTGTACTTGAAAGATTGTAAATTATGCACATTTATTCGCGTTTCGAGTTATTGTTTGTACGAGTATTTGACAACGTATGCTACGTACTGTCTACTTTTAAGGGTCACAAGTAGGGCCTACATTTTTGTAGGAAACCAAGGCCTCAACAAGTCTTAAGACGTTCCTGAATGGAAGAACATTAAGCCTAGACAGATTTAACGTGCATCGCTCCCCTCTACATGGAGGGTCTTCAGTGGCACCAGAATTCAAAATTTCGACCCTCCGGCCATGAGTTTGTGGCCATAATCACTTGGCTACTGAAGCCACAAAAAGTGAGGAAGAAAATCAAGACATATCTATGAAAAAAAATTCAATGAAAATAGCAATAAATAAATTTCTGAGAACCTAAAGAAGTGACTTCCCCTGTCCTCAAAATTAAAGACGGAGTTTTTAGTCTTTTAGGCAACAAGGACAAAGAATTTGAATTTATTACTCTTTTATTCCTTTAAAAACATTTAAATCCAGCTCAGCGTGAAGGGGTTGAGTTTTTTTTCCCCTTCTATTTCTGGTAATTTTGTGTCCAAAATAATGATATGACAAACCAATAAATTAACTGAAGTTCTTTGCTTTATTTTATTAAACAGAGAAATAAGTAAAATAATTTGTATAAATACAAATATAGGTGTGCTTTAACTTCTGAGATTTTAAAAGGTATTATTTTGTTAATTTCTAAAATTTAATAATTTCATGTATGTACGTACATGTACTTTGTTTTTATTTCTCATATTTTTGAATTATAAATAAAAATAAATAAAACTGCTATTTAAAATTGTAAATTTATTTTATTTTTTTATCTGTAAAAATTCAAAAACAGATTTTTGTACAGCCCCTAGCTAATACTGAACGAATTACGTCAAACCTGGATTCAGATATATGTTACCATATGCATCTTATTTTCACCACTTACAATTAGTTGCCTTCCATTACCCTGAAGTAGATGCTTACTATAATTACATTTTTCTAAAGCTAAGATATTACAATATAGTTGATTTTTTTAAATATATATATATATATATTATAATAAAATAAGAAATCAAGTGAAAAAATTCTAAAACCTACAAAGCCTAAGAAAGAAATTGGAGTTAAAGAGACAACAAATATTGTATCAAAAAGAGTCTTTGGACTAAACTGGAGACTTTTTATGATTTCTTGAGCTGTCGCTGAATTAGGCCAGTGATTTAGGGTTAAGCAATGCTTTATGAATCCACCTTTCCCGTACAACAGAAATTTTCGACATATATATATATATATATTATTCTTTTAGTTAGTTCCGATTATTCGATTACTAAAAACTCAAGTTAACCAAACAGGTAGACTAGTGATTCTCAACCACTGTTTCATGGCACTTTTGTGTGCCGCTAATTTTTTAAAATTATTAATGCACAGTGAAAAATTTTTTAAAAACTCTGGAACCGAATCATTCGGCCGTTTTATAGAAATAAACCATTCATAAAACTGTTATTGCCCATTTGACCACACTAGAGTAGAGTTATTCATTGCTTCCCAAATTTACAAAAAAAAATTTATTGGGTTCGTAATCCATTTGTGATAACGGATATTTGCATATGAATTAACTTTGAATGAAGAGGAAGAACTAATTTCGCTCTATCATAATAGATATTTAATTTCAAAACATTCGGAAGACTTAGTTAGTGGATTCATTTTGGATTATAAAATTAGTGGCGATTATATCTCATAATAGCCAAAAAGTCTTTCAAAATATTGTTGTAATTTTCTGCATCTTATTTGTATAAATTTTAGATTTTCCGCCTTAACAAATATAAAACCAAAAAAGGTCGAGACTTAAATGTAGATGACAAAATGAGTGGCATTATCATTTTTACCACCAAATATAAACGAAATCATCAAGCTCAAATTTTGCATTAAATGTGTTATAATAAATTTGTAATTAATTACCTAATAAATATTTTGTTGTCATTGTTGTTCATATTTCGTTTAACATATAAAATTTTTATCATAAACTATTTTACATACATAGTGTATTATAGATAAGTAAAATTCTTTTAAAATTATTTTATTGTTCGTGTGCCGCCAAATTTGGAAAAATTGTTAAAAGTGTACTGCAACAAAGATTGAGAATCATTGATATTGATAATAGGGAGAAATGTTTATATTACCAAATTAGTATTTTCAGTTTCGCTTGGGTTAGGGGAATAAATGTTAACAAATTTAAGTCATTTAGAAAGCATCACCATTTCATGGATTTAAAAACATATTGGAACGCAAGGTAATAACAGGAAACTATTGATCGAAGATTAAACTATATAAATTTAAAAAAAAAACAGTATCTATAATATCTATTAAAACAGTATCTCTTTGGATATCAATAATTATTTTTATTATAAAACCTTATTTTTTTATTACTTTACGGAAACTTACCTTATCTAAAATTGGCTGATAAATAACAAAATATATCACTATGTGATTGATAAAAGAAAAAGGGTCAAAGGGATTTTCCACTTCAAAACATTTTTGGTACTTCCGTTCTTCTCACAGTCACTCTAAATATAACGTAAACCCTCATGTCATGCGATATTGACATACTATACGAGAAAAATAAAGTTTTACCTTTTACAGCAGCAGACTTTTGATAGTTAAGTAAAGAAAAATGTACTTTGGTCGCACGGAAAAGATAAAAATACACAATAATGATCAGTGATCCACTTCTAAAGTATGATTATTTTTATATCTATATAATTTCGAATATATTCAGCAATATAAAAATACGCATATAACCAAAAGTATATTTGGAGCTTAAAAGTTATTATTATTAGAGGCAAAAAATTTTATTGAAAATATTTGTTATTCTGCATGCATAAAAGTTATTTCTCATAATTGTTGCTTTATCATTTGATTTATGAAACTATGCCGAAGGAAAATCATTTTGGAATACGAGTTATTGATATTGAAATAAGTTATTTTTAATAACTACGAAAAAAATCACTATAAATAATTATATAGAATAGTCTTCAAAAGTAAGGAAATACAAAATGTCTGGAAAGTATGACTACACTTTCAAAAATTAATAAAAAATAAACAGAGATTGTCACTTACAGTTTTTTGTGTTTCACAAAGAAAAGATAAAATTTTCCGTTTCATGAAATGCAAACTAGATGGCTTAACATCCCCGTTTTTTATCATTCGCATCTCAAATGGCCTTACCGCAATAGCAAACGCAATTTGTAGCATGGCTTATCGAATTTATAAATCAGTAATCCATGTACAGCGTAAATGATCACCAACACTCTAGAGTTTGAAGCGAGAATAAGTTCCCTGCTGGAAGAATAAAAAGAGAAAGTCCAATAACGTGTCTATCCAGATCACTAGACATAACACCTTTGAACTTCTTGCAGGGATACGTGAAAAACATTGTTTACTAAAGTGAAGAAAATTACAGTGGCCATCCAGATTGTTGATTTTGCAGTGCTTCATAGAACGTGGCTAGAAATTTCGTATAGACTCGATGTGTTGTGCGCAGTTAATGGGGCGTATATTGAAGTTGCGCAGTGAGTGCATATTTATGTCGCACTGTTCAGCTACTCGAGGGCTTTTGGCAATGGACCTCGTAATTTTGAACCACTGTCAAGTGACGTGGATGACACCTGAGCTGGCACCCCGTCTCCTAACTACCACACCAACGGGAGGACGTTTCAGCTCTCGACAGTTTTAACGTGCATCGCTGCCCTACACGGCGGGTTTTTAGTGGTACTGGGCTGGGCTCGAACTTATGACATGCCAGCCACGAGTCCATTACCTTGACCTCTAGGCTACCGCGACCACTTGAAATTGCGCAATAAAGCATCGTAAAAAAACTTTGATGTTTTCTTTATGGAACAAAATTAAAAAACCCACCTTAAATGATTTATTTTTTATTTTTTTGGAATTGATATTTGAAAGTATAGTCATACTTTTAGGACACCTGGTATAACTAACTTTATTTTTATTTTTGTGTTACCATTTATATTTGAATGTAAATTCAAAGCTAGAATCAAATCAGTTTCCTTTTTGTAGATAGAAAAAAAATTTTTTTGTGAATAACTTAAATACTTAATATTTTATTTAGTTTTATTAAAAATAAATTTAGCTTTGGCATGTTTTCTGTTGTTTTCTCAGGACGTGGTAGTTGAATGGTCAAGGTCATGAACTCGTGGCTGACGTTATTTCAATCGAGTCATGAGTTTGAGTCCTAGTACCATTGAAGACCCGACGAGTCGATGAGCTGATGCATGTTTAATCTGTCACGGATGAAAGTCCTCATGTTGGCATCATGTAGAAGTTTGGAAATTAGGGTTCCAGCTCAGGTGTCGTCCTCTTCAAGTAATCAGTTTTATATTGTTATTGTTACTTATCCCACCTGATCGACAGTAACATCAGATCAAGGCCTACTAAATTCATCGCAGCAAAGGGCTAGATGTACGCCTGTAGTTAGTCGTACAGGTGATAGTGCGATTTAGTTCGTTAGCACCCCAAGTTTGAGGGAGAACAGCCTGGGGGTGATCATGGGGCCCCACCAATCTCACGAGAGGACTTGCGGCTCGACGGCTATTTAGAGTACCTTCATGCCGCAAAGGCACTATATATTTATAAACATTCATGCCCTCTCCGGGATTCGAATCCACGCCCAACGGCACAACAGTCAGCGTCACAAACCACTATACCGGATGTGTGGCTCAATCAGTTTTATTATTTGAATGAGTGAATCAGATTCAGAAAAAGGGAACTCGTAACAGAACAAAATGTTAAGTACCTATATGAATTTTAAATAGAACACAAATGACTATGAAGCTTATTTTTAAGTTGTTATTTATGCATTCTATTTCTTTTGGTGAGTGAATATTAAAGTCACACTGTTTAGCTACTTTAGGGCTTCTGGTGACGGACCTCGTAATTTTGAACCATGGTCAAGTGACGAGGATGACACCTGAGCTGGCACTACCCTCTTCTAACTACCACACCAACGAGAGGAAGTTTGAGCACTCGACAGTTGATTGATTGATTGTATATTAACGTCGCATTGTTCAGCTACACGAGGGCCTTTGGTGACGGACCTCGTAATTTGGAACCATGGTCTCTAACTACCACACCACACCAACGGGAGGACGTTTCAGCTCTCGACAGATTTAACGTGCATCGCTTCCCTACACGGCGGGTCTTTAGTGGTACTGGGCTCGAACTCGTGACAAGGCAAGCCACGGTCCGATACCTATACCACTCGGCTACCGCGGCCGAGCACTCGACAGACTTTACATACATTATTTCCTACACGGTGGATCTTCAGTGGTATGAGACTTGAACTCGTGACACGCCGGTCACGAGTCCGTTACCTTGACCACTAGGCTACCGAGGCCCCATATTTTTTTCGGTACAGATAAAATAGTGAAACCTGAGTAAAGTAATTATAACATATATTAAGCGCTGGGAAAATAATAATTTGAAGAAATAACTAAAACTATTAGAAAGGCCTAATTTTTAAAAAACTGTTTGAAAATGATGAAGAATTTATAATGGATATTCGATCTCCGTGTTTATTCACGAGTTTCTGAGAATTGCTGTGATGAACGCAATATTTTAAATTTATGCAGCAACAGATTCAAGTATTTTTTCAAAAGTAAGACTAATTAATTACTAAATGCTAATTATTAAAAATAATATGTTTAGAAACTACTGATTTTAATCATCGGTTTTTCTCCCCCTTCATTAAAAAAAAAATATTTTATCAGTTTTTGCTGGAGAAGAAGGATTTTAAGCATTCCCCCCCCCCTTTATGATTAAATTTCGCTTATTGATAAAAAGAACTTCCCAATACAATGCATAATTTACTTAATTAATTACATTTTTAATCAAAAAATAACCGTAAGAAAATGATTAAAATAAATGTAAGAAATCCTTGTTCCTTAAAATTTATATCTCTTTATCCTTTTCAATGAGTAAGGACAAGAGGGAAGGATGGACAGATGAGACTAGGATCCTTTTAGAAAGTGATTCTTATCGTGTTCTTATCTGGAGGGAGCAAGGAACCAACATTGTAAAAAAACATGCTTAAAGTAAAGATGAAATCATGGCGTGGGTTAGAATTTCTTTGGGAGTCCACACAGATACGCAGAGTAGTAGCATTGTAAATAGTCGAATACAGTAAGACACAACTTAACGCGGGGTATACGTTCCATCAAAGTAGAGCGTAATATGAAACAGCGTTAAACGAGGTTATCTCATCATGTAAATAATGGGGTTAGGGGAAGATGGGAAGAAAATTGGCCAGGTATTTTACCATTAAATGTATTAATTATGTGTTTTATAACAATAAAACAAAAATGTATTTCAAACAAATATAGAAACATAATAAATGAATATACACATAAAAATAAATAAAATTCTAAGTCAGTATGTATACATTTCAGATCATACAGTATCTTCTGCATTTCCAATTTTCTGCCTTTTTATCAAGAAGGCATCAAATGTGAGTTGCGTTTTCCTTTTGAGCTCTGTAAAAAGTTGTTGGTAAGTGGATAGGCATCCATAACGCCCCGTCTTGCCTTTGAACTCCTGTCAAAATTTGCTCCTGCTTTTTCTTGCTGCTTTATTTTCGTGTTTTTATTATCACCCATGATAAAAACTAAAAATCATAATATTTGTCAATATAGCAATCGTTACTTTATATAAATTTATACTTACAAAACGTTAACAAATGTTTGAAACGATAAAAACACGTTCGTATAATACCGCTGGAAAGAAACACAGATAAACTGCTTCGGATATCGGGAAGCCTACCGCTGTGTGTAATTTCGGGGAGTCCCGCTATTCAAATAAAAGAGCGTTAAACCGAAACAGCGTTAAGCGGGGTCTTACTGTATATCGAAACGAAATCTTTGATCAACCTGTGCGAGACTTTATACTGCTACTATTGTGTACATTTTATTCTGGGGTGAATGATAATGCTCGACCCTATCAAGTTAAGCTCTGTCTCAAAAAATAAGCTACAAACAGAAAAAAATGGAAAGAAAATGACAATTTATCGAAATGTAATGAAATGTTCTCAGGTTGTTAAACAGAAGAAGACGCAATGCCTCCAAAAATCACTGAGGAAACTACAGTTTGCTTTCAAATAAGGATTATAAACAATAATGTCCTTAATTTGATCGAAGTAATGCTTAGTTTTAAGGCTGTTTTCGGTTAATGTTAAAGAATAGGACCCGAATTAGGAATAATTTTTGAAATAAAAAAGAAATGAAACTTAATGTTAAATTTTGGCTTCGCTATCTTAAAAGGCAGCATTTTTTATCATACTTTTCATTTTTAACTGATTTGATCAATTTTTTCTGGTATAAAATGTGTTTCGCGTTTTTTTATCCTATACCGTAATGTTAAATGAGCTATCCTTTTACGTCTTAAATTAAAAAAATAAATAATGATGGAATATTTTGAAATTTCAAAAACACTATATTATTAACAGATGTGTGAATTATAATTTTGCAAATTTGTTTGAAAATTGTGGCATTTTTCTGTCTGAAAATGTGTTCAGCGTTATGTCCAGGTTATCGCATATATAGCGAAAGCAGCCTTAAACATTTATCAGAAGGGCGTATAACCATTTTTACTGGAGATGCAGGCTCGGCAGTGACGATTCCTACCTACTAACAGGTCATCAATCCTACTTTGGAATTTCAAAGTAGGTTCATTGTATCCATTCTCAAATACATTTTGTCAACTTATTAAGGCTTCGAGGCGGAATGCACAGAACAGAAAGAGGTCTCCTGAGTATGTCCCAGACATGCTCTATTGGGTTCATTGTTCCATTCCATTCGAAGCAGTGTTTCACGTTCCATGTTTTGGTTGCCAACAGTAACTCCTGCGTTATGGCACTAGGACACCATAATTTCACAAAAACAGCCACGGCAACAAATTCGTGACCACGTCCACTCGGCTGCCGTAACTGCCTATTTGACTCAAAACCATATTAATATTAAACCAGTTACGTATAATGTTACTCAAATTAAAGGATAAAAGTATTGCGTACTCGTGTAATTACTTTCTAAAAATAGATGTATAGAAAAATTTCTGTACTCACAAGTCAATATCTTAAGATCTTCCATGAGCTCCGTTATTCGTTTAAAATATTTAAAAATGTATATGATAATTTCCAATAATTCATCAAAATTATCAAAATTATACATAGTGTTATTATTATTAATTGTCGATAAATATTTATTTGTAACATATACTATTATAGATTGTTATGTGTGTGTGTGTGTGATTCCGGTAGCTCTTCAGGAGAAAAACTTTCCTAAAGAAACTCTTTCTTAAGATTTTATAATTTATGTTCAAAACATAAATAATAAAAGAAATAATAATACATAAATAATTTCTAAGTAATAGATAATTTAATACAATATTTATTCATGCATTTCTTAAACACGATACTTTGGGTGGGGGGATTTCACAATTCTGAATAACAATTTATCAAAAAATGATGTTTGCCATAATACTTAATTTCTACTTTTCACAAATACAATCAAATTCTATTAAAAGGCAGTAATAATGTTAATTTATAAATGGTATATAATATTTATAAAGGGTATAATATTTGTAAATGGTTTTGAGTTAAAATATATTTATATAATGAAAATATATGTGTCTCAAACAATATGCTAATAATTTAGTGTAACAGTGGAATATAATGAATGTTTCACATAGCTTTTAAATGAGAAAAAATAATTCAATAAGATAAAAATTTGCTTTTAGTTATAACTTTTGCTTATAGAAACTAATCATCTCTAAGCAGCTCAAAAACAATGATAAAACTGTTTTTCTTAGGTTTGCTTAGAGTTACTCTTTCAAAGATTTCATAAAACCTATTTATGTAATGTAGTAGTGGTGGTAAAAGTCTGAAAAATTGCCTGCTTTGGTAAAAAGGGTTTGTTTTTTTTGAAAAACAAATTGTCTCTACGTCTATGAAGTATTGAAAAATAAAACAAGCACAAAGAAATAAAGAAATATTTTCTCAACTCACATTCAAGGCGCAAATCAGAAAATCCGTTGCCACAAGTACACCGAAGAAAGGGTCTATTTCATCCTGAAAAAGAAAACAAGTACAGTTAAAATATTGATTGTATGTGAAAAAGAGAAAACGTGAAGCAGAACCACAGATGTGTTATGCAGAATGCAAATTGCTTCGAATTCTCAAAAATTTCTAAAGATTTATTTTGCATTCGGAAATCCGACATACAAATGCAATAAAACAATGAATGCTTATTTTCAAAGAATATGGCATAAATTTATATATATATATATATATATATATATATATATATATATATACATAAGCAATCGCACTCACACGCAAACATACATATATAAAATGATGTGGGGTTTTGGATATTGTCGTCAGGGCCGTCTTTAACATCCCTGGCGCCCTAGGTACTTCAAATTGTTACTCTCCCCTGCCCCACAATTTTCCAGGGCATCTCCCTTCATCAGTTCTTACCTTGCCAGTTTTGATTTGGGAGGGATTTTCCCTTAACTCTCTTATTTTTTTCATTCTTTGTTTTTGCTGTTTGGAATCTTTCCATTATTTACCACTTATATACCCGCCGAGTCTTGGTAAACGTAAGGAAAGGATATTTTTTGGGCCCCTCTTATTCTTTTTAAAAAAACCAAAAATTCCAATTTTTTAAATTTAATTTTAAAAGGAAATCCCCTTTTGTTTTGAAAATTTTTTAAAATTTTAGTCTAAAAAAGAACCCCCAATTAAGGCCCCTCCCTCCCAAAGTCTTTTTTTTGGGTCCAAGCCGGATCTTACAAAGGATTGCGAAACCATAACTTTTGGGCTTCTTAGAATCCTGCCCCTCTACACAGGATGCGGAGTTGTACGTTACGCCCCTGGTATACATTATTGTATAAACTGTTTTTAACTTGTTAATTACTCTCTTTTTCATCGTTATCGTTTTGCTGTCTTTTACTTTTAGACGTCCTATTCTTTGTTGAGTCACTGTCATTGTACCGGTACAACAAAGGGGTTTTCTTCGATCTTTGATCATTGAAAAATTATTAATAACATCATTGTAATCAATTTCCAAGGTAATATCATTTTGAGTGTATTGCAACATCAAACTGTGTCTAACTTTTCATTTTCCATATTAGATCTATAATTTAAATTTTTTCTCGTTTTTCGCCCTCCGAATTTTTGCGTCCTAGACACGTGCCTAAGCTGAATAGTAGCCCTCAAGAAGGCATGGCGATGAAACATTCGTTTATTTATGATTCGTATATATAATTTAGAAGATGGCACATATTTATATAGGAGTAATACATTTGCAAAATATAAATGTAACTACGATGGCATGGAAGCGCGAGAGTGAAACGTCCAACAAACAAAAGCAGTTTCGCTCCATCCAAAAGCGGTCAGCTTAATCAAACGTAAGAAATTTATAGAATACCCTGTATAATCTCATGATTTAATTCTTGCAAACTAATTCGACGGTTTTGGTTGATGACATAATATTGCATTAATCAACTTAAAATTGGATGACTTGAAATTTTTTTGAGAATTAAGGTTACAGATAATTTACTACTTCTGCTAAGTGAATAATTAGAAAGTTTTAAGGATAACGCGTTGTCAGGGACGTCTTAAGACTTTTTGAGGCCATGGGCCCTTACGCAAAAGTAGACCCTGAGATCCTACACAAATGTAGGCCCCACCCATGACGCATAAAAGTAGAGAGTGCATAGCATACATTGCCAATACTCGTACAAACCCAAAAACATATAAATGTATATGACTTACGATCGCACAAATCGGCTCGCCCGACATCCGCCTTTCGACTGAATGAGTATAATGATGGTGTATGGTGGTAGACCTAGGCCTATATAGGGACGGCGGTCATCACATCCAGCCAGTTGACATATTGTACGAAATTCCTAGTTTTTCGAAGAATACAACGGGAAATAACATTTCAATGCTGAAATTATTCGAAACATGATCTTATTAAGGCTGAGTCGAGAACGAGACCCTCATTGTGGTAGAGGCCCTGGGCCCATGCCTTAAAACCTCCCTGCAGCGTTGTGTATCTTGGCGGATTCAGAACACAACGAATTAAAGAAAAACCCTTAGTGAGTGAGTGAAAGTTATATTAACATCGCACTATAAAGGTGCACGAGGGCTATTGGCGACGGACCTCGTAATTTTGAACCATGGTCAAGTGACGAGGACGACACTTGACTAGTACCCCCTTCTCCTAACGTCCACACCATACCGACGGGAAAAAGTTTAGGCCTCGACATATTTAACGTGCATTTTCCCATCTGCACGACGGATCTTCATTGGCACTAGGCTCAAACTCATGACACGTCAGTCCAGTATCAGTGATCTGGACCAGAAAAACCCTCTTCAGAGAAGTGGAATATAAAATTTTCATTATTATATATGTATACTGTTTGCAAAACTGATACATACTGCATTTTTATTTTATTTATTTTTTTCTCAATGAAGGTGTTACAACCCGAATATGCCTGCACAAAAAGATTTAACACTATTCAAGAAGCATATTTTTTGCTAAAAAGAAATTTGTAAAACAATGCTTAAAATAATCAGAAATATAAATTGTGATGCTTTTCATTAAAATAAAGAATGTGGCTCCACAATATTTTCCAAATTGATATTCATGAACTTGAATATCTTCCTAAGCCATTGGAATTATAACGTGTATGATAATTTTTAAATAGGATTTCTATGAATATGGATGTAAAATTTCATTCTGTAAATTGCTCATTAAATACTATGTCAGCTTTCATAAGTGTATTCTTATGTGAGGCTGGCTGACTGCGTATAAGAATCTCCAATTTCTCCTATAAGTTTGAAGAAAATTCATTGAAACAACTTCCTAGAAACTGCATTCTAAGAATCATTAAAAATTCCTCAAGAATGTTAATTGTTTAATAACGTCACACTTCAAAGCAACACAAGAAATATTGGCGATGAATCTCGTAATTTTGAACTGAGATTAAATGACGAGAATGACACATCCGAGAATTGGTAGCCCTCTCTTTTTCCAAATTTCCAAATCATGCCTACCTCTGTGTGTGATGACTTTGAAACAAGTTTAACTGTGCTTCAACCCTTGTGCATAGCTAGTTTTTTGTGGACTTTGGCTTATAATAGAAGAAACGCCGGGCACGAATTCGCTACCATGACTACTCGGCTACCATGGTCATGAAAAATTACTTGCAAAGAAAACTAAAACATAATATATTAAAAATTATATATATATATATATTGTGTTTTATTCTATGTTAAAGTTACAATAAGAAATAAATACATCTCTTGTATAGTATATACGTAGTTCCCTCCCCTCCCCATATTCTCTTGGAAAAATATTTAATTTTTATTTTATGCTATCGACATCACTCGAACTAAGTTATTACGGAGTAAAATAATTGCTTATTAAATCCAGAAGTTCGTGAAAAACAGGTTTTTCGAAAAGCTCTTACCATTTATTTTTATTTCCTTTGTATTTTTCTATTCTCTATTTTAGCTATATTTTTCATCTTAACCAATAGAAACAAACTAAATGGATCAATGCAGCGTCATTCTTTTTTTTTTTTTTTTATTTATTTTCAAGGAAAACATATATAATGCATTTGGATTCTTTTTTTTTTAATTTAAAAGGGATAGTTAAGGGATTAAAATATTTTCTAAGAATATTCCGATACAGGTTTAGGATTTTCAAATCAAAGCTTTAATTAATAGAGTAAGATTAAGATGGGTTTTTTTCAGTAAGAAATCAAGTGTTAAATTTGAATTAATTTGTTGGCATCTTGATTTTCTTCTTTACTAAGATATTACAGTAACCCAGGGACGTTTTAAGACTTCTTGAGGTCCTGGGCTACTACACAAATGTAGACCCCACCTGTGAGACCTTTAAAAGTAGACAGTACACAACAAATACGTTGTCAAATATTTGTACGAACAATAACCGGAAACAAATAAATGTGCAGGACTTACAATCGCACAATCAGGCTCGACCGACTGCTGTCTTTTGACTGCATGAGTAATGATGGTGTATGGCGGCAAGCCTAGGCCTGTACGTGGATGACAGTCATCACATGTAGTCAATTGACATATCGTCGGAAATTTCCAATTTTTCGGAGAATACAACCGGAAAGAACATTTGACCCTTGAATTATTCGAGTTATGATCTTAAGGTTGAATCGAGAACGAGATGAGGCCCCTATTGCGTCCGCAGCTCTGGGCCTAGGCCCAGTTGGCCCCTTGGCTTAAGACGCCCCTGCTGTAACTAACGGTATCTCCAGATAAATTGAAGGACATGATGAAATAATAAGTTTTCTCATTCTGAGAGGAAATTTCTGACACAATTAAAATTTTGAAATCATATCCATTTAAGAGTATACCGAATTATATTGTATTTATTTATCAAAACAATGCATTCAGGTTATTTAAATAAATATGTGTATGACATGTTTCTATAACATTTCTGGCGAGTAGTAAATATAACTGTAAGACGTGGTGAGTGGATGTTATTACTGTAACGTTGATCATATTTTAGATGGTTGGTGTTTATTATTTGATGGCATTGACGAGACAGTCTTTTGAGGTTAGTAATCCAGTTTATTGCATTGAAGATGTAGAGACACACAAACATATATTGACGGAATCACAAAGAAAACACACTCAACAAAAATACACACACGCCAGCTGCAACCGGCTACATGTTGAAGTCACTCAAAGACAGAAGAACCGGGATTTTCCAGAGATCTCATTATTTATACCCAGTGGGAAATCACATGACTTGGGGAGGTGGATGGATGTAGTTTCAAAACTCCCCATTAGGCGGGTAGCTAGTTAAGGTAATTAAACTGTTGTCCTGAAGGACTGTACCATAGATAAATCAAAAGCTATTAAGATTAAATTACTGGGAATTATATATATATACCCTTTAAAATATACATTGAAAGTTAAACTTCTTGGATGTTTCACAACCGGAAAAAATGTTCTAATAACATTCTTGTTACATTCTTATAACATTTTTGCATAACATATTTTAATTATTTATTGATGCAGAATACAGATTTACAACAGCAAAGATGTAATGCATGTCTCTGATGATAGTCCTTTGAACTGACAATTTTTATGACTCAAGAATTCCTTGAACTAATAATTTTTATGGATGAAGATTTCGTTTAGCTGACATATTTTGGAATAAGATTCCAGAAACAACGGTTTTATTTGTTGAATGATGTTTAAAACCTGTTCAAAATTGAGCGAATCTTTCTGAAAGTCACAAAATGGTTATTTAATTGAAATAATAATAATCAGTCAAATAATAGATTTACCTTTCCAATAGAATTCTGTTTTTAAATCCTTCAACATATTAATATTTATAAAAAAAACCCAGAAGTTTGTTCAATAGATATTCTAAATTAAATATAAAAAAAGTACTTAATTGCTACTAAATATGATAAATACATGCTGTAATTTTAGTTTTGAATGACCCAAAGCTTACATTTTTTCTTTTAATTGTTTAGTATTCAAATTGTTTCATTTATAACAAACCCAATGTAATAAATGCAGTAGGTGTCCATTTTAAGTTTCTTTAGTTTATATGGATTAAGTCAAATCGTGAAATAAGATTGCCTTTTATGGGTCACTGATTAATGGTGATTCTTAGTACTGTTAGTCTTCGGTTTATATTAATGAGTCAAGGGAATTGTCCGGTTTCCTAAGACGTCATTCGCTGAAGAATGTTCCGATAGAAATACATTCTGTGAATCTCATTACATTATAATTAGTGCTTCTTCCACTCTTTATTGCAGATTAATATGGATCTTCCATTAACGATATTGATTACTTAAAACATTCAAAGTAGTGACGAAGATTTGATCCCTAAATGGATGTTCTGTTGTCTGAATCATCCAGTATATTTAATACATGAAAGGCTTTGAAGAAGTATTATTTACCTAGTGAAATGGCTTCTATGTATAATTTAGTAGCAAGTTGTAGGATACTTAATATAGAAATTTAAAAAAAATTACGCATAAAACGTATCAAATTATAAATTTAAATTGAAAATAAAGGCGAAAAATTTATATTTTTTAACATTTCAAATCAGCTAAATTATGGAAAATTTTGTTCTTAACTCAAAGAAAATATTTACGGTTAAATATTTGTAAATTACCTACAAGAAAATTTTAATAATGGAAACCTTTAAATCGACGCTTTGAGAGCACAATTAAGAGCATTAGCCTTGGTAAATTATCAAGAATATGTCTGAATATCTGTGTTTTGTGTTTGGGGTGTATTCACTTCTATTTGCAAAAATAGATTAAATATTTTGAGAATTATAATAATCGAGTTCACAATTATGCAAAATTTCTCATCATAGTGCAGAAAGACTATGTATCATGTGACTACAGTTATTCATCAATTCCATTCCCTCTCTATATCCCACAGACTGAAACTCATGTATAAGATATTTTAGTTTTTAAAAAGTAAGTAAATACGCTCTTAATTGTTAAGTATTTACTGCTAACCCAGACTACTATGTTCAAAAAAATTAAGAATAAAATGTAATTTGTTAAGGTTGTTTTCGGTAAAAGTAAGAGAGGTTGAACTAATCGCGAAACACATTTTTAGACAGAAAAATGTCTCAATTTCCATGGAAATTTGCAATATCTTGGCTCATACCTCTGTTAACAATATAGTGTTTTTAAAAATTTCAAAATATTTCATGAATATTTTTTTTTGTTTTAATACTTAAAGACGTAGCCCATTTAACATTATGATATGGAGAAAAACCGCCCATTTTTTACCAGAAAAAATGAATCAACTCGGTTGAAAATGGGGAAATATGATAAAAAAAACTGCTCTTAAAGGTTAAGGGAACCAGAATATCCTATTAATTTTTCATTTCTTTTATATCTGAAAAAATGTTCCAAATTCGGGTCCTATTCTTTAACATTAACCGAAAACAGCTTTAAACTTAACAAAGTACTATTTCAGACATTAATCGCATCGAAAAAAGTAGTGTTGTGAATATAGGTATTTTACAAACAATGCATTAGGATTTGCATATAGTTGATAAAATTTAACAGTCATAGAATTTTACATTATAAGAATGTTATAAATTATGATAATGTTTCTATTGAAGGCTTGTGTGAGTAGATAAATTTTTACATTTAGTGTCTCATATGATTGAAATATGACAACAATTATAAGAGGGTTTGAAGTTAAAAATTTTCAATACAAAAATTTTTTTTAAAAAAAAAAGCATTAATAAAATATAAATATAAATGATTCTAGACAAGTTTATTAATGTCTCTCAGGTGATTCAAATTAGCTATCAACATTTATGAAAAATTGATTAATTAGTTGAAATTAATGCTTTCTATAGCAAGTAACTGTGAGATTATAAATATTGTTATTTGTAAACTTTTATAAATTACATATTAAAAGATAATAGAAATTTTATGTAAACAATTTGTCAAAAAAGTTTATTTATTTACTATACCAACTAATTTATTAAGTTTAGTCAATAAAAATTTAATATAATTTCAGGTTATAAATAGGAAAACAAGATATAGGTAGAACCTTTTATTTGTTTGCACCTTTTTTAGTTTAAAAATATTTATTAAGGGATATTAATGAAAATACAGTTTATGCATGCGCAGTGAGAGAGAGTCTATATTTCGATCTAAATCCAATCTAATATATAGAATAGTTCGACAGCGGAAAAACTATTGATGCTCAAAAGTTATGGAGAATATTTAGTATTATGACTTTCCGGGATATTCTTCTATTTTATTTTTATGGGGGTGTGAAAGCCTATTTTTTTCTCGATTAGTTCCCCTCTCTTTCAGAAAGTAACAATTTTTTATCCTCTTTTATTTTAGACGCAAGTATTTTCACCTCGGAAAACACAACGAAAGGTAAATTCCCCCTGTCTGTGGATCTAAATCTTAGTAAGCTTACTTGGTAGCTCCGAACTAGAGAAGGGATTTCCTCGTTTATGTGTCTTGAAATACATCCCGTTATTTTGTACAGTCAGAAAGAAAAGATAAACACTAGAAGGAAAACAATTGGGGACACGTGCAAAGAAATAGTCTCAAGGTAAAGATCCCTAGCAGCAAATCCCCAAGAGGAGCTCAGAACTGATCAGATTTTTTTATAGGTTCGTTGAGTATTAGAAAGAGAAGGAAGCTGCAAGACAAAGTAAAAGGCAAAGAAAATAAACCCCAAACACAGAAATACCCAATCTTTCAGGAAAGAGAAGGGAGTTTATTTTAAGTTTCTGTTATATTTGAATCTTGTGAGTACTAAATTTCTCCTCAAACTGTTCAATCACAAACATAATCCGAAGGAGTACTTCAATTTCTACCTTTTTTTTCCATTACGAGTATGTTTCTCATTAGTGCAATACGTTTTGCGCAATCGCTTTATTTCCACTTTAAACAAACTAATCATTTAAAATTATTTTTGCTTGACTATTTGCTTATATTTCTGATAAATAAACATACTTCCTCACCAAATGTTTTTAAAGTTCTTTTTATGAATTTCTATGGTTTATTAAATTAATTCAGTTTTTGTGGTATTTACTACTAGATTCTATAAAATGGAGTACCTCAAACACACCTATTCTTCTTTATTATATCTTCTTTATCATTGTTATGAATGTCAATTAATGATTCAAGATACATTCAAATTTCAGAGGATTGGATTAATTTTCATGTATTTGCGTTCCTTAAGTATCATTTCAATACTTGTTTGTTTCGTAAAAAAAATCAAGGGGTCTTTTCTATTGAAAAAAATGTTTCAAATGCTTCATATGTGCATAATTTCTTTTATAAAATTTTTGTGGAAGAGCTAAAAAAATCGTCCTAAATAATATTTTACTATTGTAGGAATAAAAATTCGCACACGTTGTCGTATCCTCCCTATATTCCACAATGATGTAATAGTAAAGAAAGCCCCTCCTAGCTGACGAGGTAGAGGAAAGCGAGAGAACTATGGACAAATGAGACGACAACGCAAGAAGGGACAGAACACGAGAGGATGCTGACAAGATAGACAATTCGCAGAATTCAATGTGTCGTTTTTGACGATGATTTTACTACTTTTTATAAGCTTTAGCCTTTCCTTGTAAATAGTTGTCCTTAATAAATGTATATTTAACTTATTCTAGCCGTTGTCACTCTTTACATGATGTTACAATACCAAAAAAGTGACATATAAAAGTTTTAAAGTATCTACAATCATAATTTTCAGTAAGTACTCTCTAAATTGTATTTTATCTTTCAATGTTAAAGAATAAAAATTTTTAAATATAACATTTTTCCAATTTTTTAAAATTTAAAAAAATTTTTTAAAATTTGGGCCCTTTTTTAAAAAAAAATCTTGACAAATGTTTCCCCCCCATTTCCCTTTTTTTTCCCTTTCGGGGAACTATAAATCTGAAATCATGATTTTCTGTGATTTACACAGTTACTTAATTATAATCAGTTTAACTAACTAAAAATTATGAACATTATCATCTTTTCCCAAATAGAGATGTCTTTTAGGCCTATACTCTATATATGAATGATACAAAAGCAATAAGTTAACGCACAATCACCACTTAATATCTTTACAAATAAAATGTTAAAATGCTGCATTAAAAATAAAGCAATCAGAAATGACTGTCACTAACATAGATCAAATATTTCCTCCTGATCATTATTCATTAAAATCCTTACTACAATGAAATTCTCTTAAAATAAAAATAAATAAGTATTTAAAAATATTTCCCGCATAATTGTTTACCTATGATCGAAAAATTGGAATATTCCAATCAATAAATAGAGGAAATGAATGGTTAGATGACTATATTATTTGTTGAACTATGTTAATATGTTTCTTTGTAGGCCCAGAAAGAATGATGGGCTTCAGTAAAAATAACGGGATGATTGATATAATTTCAAACTTGGGAATCGTTTCGTTTAAACTCGAGCAAGCAATAGAACAAAATGGTCACGCAAAATATCCATCAGCTGTTACCTTCAGGGAAGAAAGTAATTTCCCATTACCTTCTCGAAATCAGAATTTATCTCATGTTCCGGTATTTTCATTTGTTTTCATAAGTGCTTCTATTAAGCGTAAACTGCAGTTTGGGTCTATTCACTTCCTTTCAACCCTCTAATTTGTTTTTATATTGAGAATCAGTAGCAAGCTTATTTTTGGAAACCCATATCAGTGTATTTTTAAGGGACCTATACCATTGTGTTGCAGAGCTTCAATTTCAAGTTCTGAAATGTTACGATAAAAAAAAAATAAAAGTAGGAAAATGTTTCTATTGATTCTTTAGGAAGAGTTTTTTTTCCGTCGTAGTTTTAGAAGTATATAAAGAATAAATACCAGTAAATGCTACCGTTCTTTTTTTTTAACAGTGCACGATTTGTATTAACATATTTGAAATACTTTTCGGGTATTTTTCATTTTTGTTAGGTATAAAAAAGTAATTTAATATAAGCAAAGTTCATGAAGTGTTTTAATACATCTAAATTAATCAGAATCGAAACAATATAAAGTAAGAAAGATTTGAAAAAAATTAGCATCATGATTAAAAACTTTCTTGGGTTAAATAACGATGTCTTAAAAAGTATTCCAGTTATTTCTTAATTAAATTTTGATTTTTTTTTATCTATCACAGAATAAAATGGCATTGTGCCTAGCAGAAAAATAATTAAAGCTAAATAGTTTCTAGAATTGCAAAAAAATACTAGATTTTTTTTTGTGCGCTTTAAGAGTAAATAATGAAACAATTTTATGGTCAACAGTGCAAAAGAATGAGCTAAAATAATTAAACAATTTTTTCATTACTTTGAATGTAAACAGAAATGAAGCCATTTAGGTCAAATGAGTACAAAAAAAATAGTTAAATATTTTATGATGAAAATATAAAAAGACAGATAAATTAAAACAAAATATTTGGAGTTGAAAAGCAAAACTAAACACAAATATTGAGCGCTTTGCTTTCTGAAAAGGACTATAAATATTTTTTTCTGGTAAATGGCAGACATTATTTTGTTTTATTTTAATGAACATAAAATTAATAAAGTATTTCCATAATATCATCTTATTTCCATAAAATATAACATTTAGAGTTATAATAAAAACGTAAAATCAAATAAATATTAAAGGCAGTATGATGTATTGATGTATGTACCGTCGCATGCTTAATTAACCAAATAATCGGATTGCTTAAACTTTCTATGCACGTTCTCTGGATTTTAATTTTTCATCTAATGATGCAAAACTGTTGATTTATTCTCTTTTTATTTTAGCTTTATTTTTAAAGAAAAAATTAATACATTCTCTGATGTTTGGAAGCAAACCAGGATTACTCCTGTTTATAGAAAGGGTAATACAAATGACTAAAAATTATTGATCTATTGCGATTTTGAGTTCATTTTCTAAAAATACTATCAGTGTACAAAAGACTCCTACAAGTTAATAATTTCATCCAATCGACGTGGATTCATGCTAAAGCGTTTTCGATTACTGTCAATTTATTTTGCTTGACGAATAAAATTACTTTCGCTTTCTCAAACGTCTGTGAATTGGATGTTTTTCATACTGTACTTATATATGATGGCTGATGTTTTTATGACCTTTGATTCAATTGATTTTTATAATATTTTAAAGGAATTAAAATTATTGATTTTAACGGTGAAATTATTGACTGGTTATTTGATCAATTTATTGTGACTTATTTAAGTAACCAAAAACTTTGTCTATTTCAATAATTTGTTTCTGTGTGTATGGAGATTTTACAAATACATCAGGTGTTCCCCAGGACTCTAATCTTAGACCCTTGCTTTTTATTTAATCCATTCAATTCAGCCTTAGTTGTATTTGGTAATACTTTGAGCATCTTTTATTAGCTGTCAACGTAAAATTGCTGAGGACTGATACAATTTAATACCGATGCTGTTCTTTCACAAAATGACCTGGATAATTTATTTCACTGGTGCACAGATAACAGGTTAATTTTAAATACTGAGAAATGTTTCATTTTTATAGCTATACTCTGAAATCGCAGTCTGTTTTCTACTCCTATCTGATTAATATCTTCTTATTTCGCTCAAACTCAGTTACTGATCCAAGCATTACATTTAACTTAAAGTTAAGTTTTACAAAACATATATACTGAAGGCTTGGTCTCTAAAGCGTATAAAAACTACGGATCTCAAACGCAAAAAGTAGAGAATTTTACAATGAGCGTACTTTGAATGTTCTATATTCTGGAGTTATCCATTAGGACCTTAAATATTCTACATTTATTCGGGAGCCATATTATGAAAATAAAATAGAAATTTTTGATATGGTGCAAACTTGTCACATGATCTATTTGTTTTTCTAAAAAATCATTTTCATTCGTAGGATTAATTATTTTTATCTTAGCAATGTTTTTGATTGTCCGAGTTTGAAAAATCTCGACAAGATTTTTCTTGCTTTCTGTTTTATTGTCCAGTCATCAATAGTATGAATGACTACGTTGACGTATTAAGAAGTGTCCATTTTGCTGTTTCAATGAGAAGTTTGAGAAAGAATTGCCTGTAAGAAAAAAACTTTTCAGAAGTAATTTTTATAGATAATTTCCTACAACATGTTTTATGAAACTTTAACAGATTTTCTGAAGAGTTTGATATTTCTATAACGTTTTTTAGTGTTTTTATACATAAATTTCTCAATTTGTGTTGTGTGCGTGTATTAAGAATTCAAATTCAAAAGAAATAAAAAAGAATTCAAATCGCAATACGTTTTTTATTATTCTGAATGTGTTTTTTTTACCGCTTGCTTATAATTCCCAAATTGCGTATAATAATATTTTTTATGATTCTTTTTGTTCGTTTTGTGTCGTGCACTCTGTAACTCGAGTTTATTTTTTTTTGAAGTGTATATTTTATTTCAATAAATAAATAAACAACAAATAAATTTTTAAAAAAGAATTCAAAATAATTACAGAAAAATTAACATCAAAATTAATTTATAATTCGTCAAAATAAGTCGCAGATTCAGTTTGTTTCATCAACACGCGCGCGTGAAATACAAAATATTATAAGCAACAGATATATCTTCCGTGTAGTTTTCCTTTATCAAGGAATGCGGAGGAAAAATCATTAGCGATAACAAAGCTCTCTGGGTGTGTTAAACAATTAATCACCTTACTCATTTATTCGAGCTTAATCTTTCACCATGAGGGGGAAATTTTCAATCTGAGCAAGATGCAAGAATTTCTTCTTTTCCGTGAGCAACTGGCATTAATTAAATTTTGCTATTTGTAAACAGGCAACTGTCAAACAGCTAGGTGCGTTCGTTTTAAGCGCAAAAAGAAGAAACAAACTTTGTATTAGAGAGCAATGACCTGACAATAGGACAGGAAAAAAAAATAGTATTGTGCGAATTGTTGAAAAATACAACTTAAAACAGATATTCTTTTTAAATCGATGTGAGGGGAAGCGTGTACATCTTAATTTAATTTTCTCGTTTAATTTAGATTACCTGAAGAATGGATTCGTTAAATTTCTTGCATTCTGAAAAATTCCCTGTCTTTATTTGAAAAATAAAAAAAGTATGCATTGTGTTAGATAATTAGCAATTCCTTATCATTATGAATTTTTGACACTAATGCATATTAAATGGCTTGTGTTTATTTGAAGCAAATCAATTTTGAAAACTTGAGTTAAGCTTATTAAAATATTAATACAATAAAGCTTCCTCTTTTATGGCCTTTTTCTTCATCTGCTACTTTTACTAATTATTTCATTTTTTAATTATTTTTTTGTTTGTTTTTTAAGGATTATTTAGAAAATAAAAAATTTAATTAATTAAAATTTGTTATTTTTGTAATATTAAATCTTAATTCTGAATGTTAGGTTTTGAAAGTTTTATCTAACTAGTGTTTGTAAATACAATAAAAAGACGATATATTTTGAGGAACAAGTACTTTCAGCCGGTATTTCCTCTGGTTTATTTTATCATCATATAAAATATACATTTCATTTAATCAGTTGAGAAACCTTTTCCTCTTGATAAGCAACAAAGTTTCATTTTATATTTTCCGCTACATTTTTGATGGGTAGGGGTACATTCTCAAATGAATTAGACAAAAAGATACTTTTTCAAAAGTATTTTTGTATCCTCTTAACAGCTCTTTATATTTCATTGAAAAATAATGATAGAAACGGAATATTAATGAAAATATTTGATGAATGATGAAAAATATGTAAACGAGTGGGAAAATGAAGAAAAACCTTTAAATTTTGTACATGAAATTGATAAGATAGATAGAGCATATATAACAGAGTAAAAATAAATTGATGACGATTTATCATTGTGTATGTGCGCGTTCTTCCTGCCTATATTGATTATCTGTTTATTTCTATGACCACTTTGCCTGCTCTACATAAAATATTAATTTTATAAGTGCAAAAAACTATAGAACAATTGCCTTAATGACTCTATATTTTAATGAAATAATAAGAATTCGTTATTTTTGCTGAATGTGCTTGATGATTTATTCAAATGGATCACAAAAAAAAAACAGCTTCATTTATTCGTTTGACATTCTGGTATGACTTTTATGAAATTATTGTTATCAACAATTGCGTTGTTTGCCTTACATTTCGTTTTAAAGACATCATCAAATCTTCTCTCCACAGACGAGGAAAACTCCCCTAATCATTAAAGAAATATGACACAAATATTTTTACGATGTTTTTTGAGTTTTTATTCTGTAAATTGAATGGAAGGAGGAATGCACATGTTCAATCTTCAAAGTCGATCATTATTTCTTCAAAAGGGGGAAAACATTTTGTTTGCGGAAATTCGTACCATTCTCCAAATTCCATTATTTTCTTCTTGTTTACTTTTTGAAAGATTAAATTTACATTCCTCTTAAGAAATGCGGACTAGAGGTAATTTATTTCAATTGCATGTAGTATTTGAAACTTTTATTGATTTTTAGGGTTGCTATAATAAATTTCATTACCATATTAATCTGGGACTCATTTTCAAGCTATTTTTGCATTCAATTGAAAAAGAAAGAAAGGAATCTTATTTCAGTACTGCATTTTCTTAAAAAAAAAATTTCGTCATAGTAATTTATTCATAGAAATTCAGAAGTTCTCAACTTAAACAAAGGAAAGGATGGATTTCAAAAAGTAAGACATATAATCTCGGATCTATTGACTAAAATTCATTGCTTACTTTTATAAAGATAGAGGCATGTCTAAATAGGATTTTTTTTAAAATTTTGTAATTCATAGGTTTTTGATTCATAAAATATAGGGCGAATAGTAGCTTTAAAGAAACTTCAGTAGGTGTCATTTCAGCGAATACTGCTATAGTGTAATGAAAATACACTATACACAATAATGAAATACGGTATTACGTGACGTGCATCATATTATCATAAAATATGCTGTTATAAAGTATACAAATATTGCGTTATAATGTTCATCTCAGCGTTTTTGTACACTAAATTACTTATATTGTTTAAAAAAAGCACTTTCCCCCAAATTACGGTTTCTACTGTTTGTTGTATTTTATAGTGGTCTCATTAACTTTTTTCAGCATGTCCCCTAAAAAGTAGATAATTATAATCCATATAATATATACAGAGTATCCGAAATGTAATTTTACATTTCAAAATAAATCAAAATAAACAAATAATGATATGCACTAGTAGTTTTTTCTTATGTTCCATAAAAAATAGCCTTTTTTTAAAAAATGAAGTGTAAAGTAGATGTCACTACCTCATATTGTTTTGCTATATTCTCGCTTCAAAAGGGCTTCATCGCAAGTTGTAGCGTGTTTTATGGGGTCTCAGGGGTGTTAAAAATTTCTCTAGAGGTCTGAAAATATAAACAATTTTCAAACAGGTATAATTCTTTTAAATTTCAATAAAATGATTCGAATCTTTTACACATTATTTATAAAAGAATGGGGCTTCAGAAAAGTATAAAATGTTTAAAATATAATAATAATTTTAAAAATCATAAGCATATGAAAATTCTATGATAAATATTAAGTATTTTTTGCGTTGCGCACACTATTTTCTAAAATAGTAGCCGCTGATGTATAAAACTTTACAGAATTATAAAATGCATCATACTCTTTAAGCCCTACTTAATTTTAGTATTAAATATCTTTTGTATTTCAAAATATTTGTAAAACATTGCAATTTTTTAAATATTTTTAAAAAATGTATTTTTTTATTTATTAAAATATGTAAGTTATTATTCTATATATATAAAAATAGCTACAATGTAATGAGAATACATTTAACTTTATAAATCAACTTATAGCGCTAGTAATTAAAGTTACTATTTTAGAAAATAGCATGCGTGACGTAAAACTTAATAAATATTTCTTATAGAAAAGTTTCTTATTTTCATATGCTTATAGTTTTTAAAATTATGATTACATTTTAAACATTTTATACTTTTCTGAAGCCTCATTCCTTTATAAATAATGTATAAAAGATTCGAATTATTTAATTTAAATTTAAAAGAATTATACCTGTTTGAAAATTGTTTATATTTTCAGACCTCTAGAAAAATTTAACACCCCTGAAACCCCTTATCGAATTTAAATCTGCAATATAGATAGTGCATTCATTTCAGATTACTTACAATCGAAGCCCACCTTCAAGACTCACAATTTTTATGAATGGCTGTAAAGACAGGTAGCGTATTACCGAAATCGATATCTTACCGAAGATCTCTAGATATAATATTTTGGGGCTTCTTTTTATGGGGGATGTATGAAAAACATTATTTACCAAATTCATGACACTGATTAACTGAAATATCGAATTACAGTGGCTATATCCAGACTGTTGATCTACAGTGTTTCATAGGACAAGGTCAAAAGTCTCGTACAGATTCGATCTGTGTTACGTGGGACTAATGGTGCTCATATTTAAATCATAAAACATTACCAAAAAAAAAAAAAACTGATATTTTGTGCCTGTCATTGTTTGTTTATTTTAAACTATTTTATAGAAGTGTTAAGCTGTATATATCTCATGATCCTACTTCCTTGAAATACCTCCAAGCATCACTCTGTGCAACCTTTAGGGCAGGGATGGCGAACCTTTATAGGGCAACGTGCCATTTTTTCTAAAGAAGTGTTTAATGAGGTACAAACGTGTCTTCAAATAATTTTGACTTGTGATTATTGGGAAAATAAAAGAACTAAATACTAACAACTCAAAACTCTTTATTTAATACGAAAAAATACCTTTTGCGCTGTATAGTTGTAAATGTTTTAGTTATACGTGTAATTCAAATTGAAGCAACATTAATGTGACTTCTGCTGTTGCAGATTGGATGACAAATAACTTATATTAGGATTGTATGATGTTACTTTCAGTAAAATGCATGCTGAATAGGAGTCTGTCATCTCCCAAATGGTTTTTAAGCAATTAATTATTTTTGCTGTGATTCTTTTTTTTTGACAAAAGTATTTGTGATTTGTTTCAAAATGCCGTTTTACAGACGATGTTCTGCATACCACTGTTTCAGAACAGAAAACAGACACTGCTTTGTCGCCTTTACTAATAATGCCATATTTCAAGATTCACCAAGCTTGAAATTCTCTGTTGCACTTATATCTTGCACTTTTTGTTCGTTTTTTGAACTAGCCATGTTAAATAACAGTTAAAGATCGTAAATGTAACACAAATAAACTTTAAAATACAGTTGTGTCAACGAAATTGATTATGCTATGCGTAGACAAATTTTCCATCATAAGCAACTGTAGTCCACGACGTAACGAAGGCAAGACAATAACAAACGAGTGTGCTCCCCACCGCCCCGCGACCGATCACTCGCGTTTGTTCTTAATATTTCATAGTGAACTTTGTTATTTTTTAAATAAAGTACAAACCCTTTTGATCGCTGGCTTGCCCAAAATATTGTGTCGCGTGCCACTGGTTCGCCATCCCTGCTTTAGGGTATGCGTACCATGCTTTGGAAACCACTGCTCGATACCTGTCTGATAATACTGCATGAAAATCATCATTAAACCCCATATGACGTATCTTTGTCAAACTATAATCAAGATCATTACAAAAAAGAATTTATTCAATTCATGGAATTAAAACCTTATAAAAATATGAAGCATTTAATTCTCTCTCTCAATCCTATTGTTTAACAATACATCTTCTAGGAATGTGAAAATATTTCTAGTATACTAATTTTCGAACTCAATACACAATGAAACATTGCACAATTTTATTCCCATCTTCATTGTTCCGTGATATCTTAAAGTTGAAATACAAAGAGGCATATATTTTAAAGAATTTGATTTCAAGTTGTGTCTTAGCATTTTGAGCTCTCAAGTAACAAGAGGCACTCTTGTAAACACTTGTTTTAATTTGAAACATTTCATTGTTTGTTAATTATCTCTGCATTTCCTTAGAAATACAATCGACAAGAGTATGCAATTTCTATATTATGTTAGTTTTAAGGCGAAATGTGAAGTGTTTACTCCCAATTAAGGGTTAACAACGCATGATTCCTCTATTATAGTAAAAGTCAAACTTTCATTTTCGTTTGAAAGGATTTGTAACGGGTTCTCTTCATGTATTGCATAATTAATCTTCAAGGTGAGAAATTCTTTGATTTTTGAGAATCTCTTCATGTGAAGGAACCGTAATGCGTGCAAATGAATAATACTATTTAATGTTAAGTGAAATGAGTTCACTGAGAGGAAGTTAGTAGTGAACCTCGGATAGTGTTAGTTGAATTATATATATCTGTGAAGCGTACCTTGGCATAGAACACGGAGCTTTATTATGATTGTCAAGATCACAACAAGCTTTGGTAACCCGTGTGTCTATTTCTCTTTCTTTACTCACGTTAAGTAAAATTTATTATTATTAATTAAAACTAACTCGTCCTTATTAGCTAATTTCAACCTTATTAGATTTTAAATTAACTTAATTGACCAGTTAAGTGTAACTGACAAATATATTTTCGACATGGAAAAGTTGCAGGATTTTGTGTCATGACGAATATATTCATCATGCGTAAAAAGAAGTGACCATTGCCTATTTAACCCTTTATAGACCGACGCGCGCGTGCGGTACTTATAAGTACAACTCATTTTAAAATAACATAGAATAACCAATTTCACGAATATTCTGACAATACTTGCTCAGCCTTTCCCGTTTAAAACGGTGCAGAGAGTCAAACCCTTTTTCACTGGAAGTTTTGGGTTGAGGCAAGTTCACCACATTTTTGACTACTGTCCTCCTCAAGGGCCCCTGCGGCCCCCGTCATCAAGGCATGGGTCGTCCTGTTCGACTTTATCACGGGGCACAAATCTCAAGTCCTGAATTTTTAAAACCCAAATTTTCCCCCGTACGTTTTTTGCCCTATCCCCCGCGAAATTCGGCGACTTGATGCAGAGGCCACTTTGAAGTCGTAGAAACCCCCGAACGAACTCCTTCGATACGCCCATTTCGCTTCGCTACAGTACGATTTCCCAATTGATGAATGTGAGCAGTGAACCTGGTTTAAACAACTGATTTTCCCCTATTTGACTGACGTTTCTAATCATGTCACAAACACGAATTTGCACACTTATTCTCACTTCTTTCAATGGAAACGTGCAAACGGCAAGAACTTTTTTGTTTACCTTGTAATTACAATTTTTAAGAAAACATCAAAGTACAGGTAACCCCCGAAACACACCTTCTTTTGCAGTTTTTTTTAACACGGCTCGATCATTGGGAACATCTCCGTATAAAAGACGATGCTTTTGCATAGCACGAATTCACTCAAATACAATTGGAGAAAATTCCTGTACAACCTGACATGTAATAAAACTATTAAAACCGAAAACTTTATCTAATATGAAATTAAGGATATTCTCGTTCAACAGCTCACAATAAGCGTGATAACGCTTTTAAGTGTGAAACATACCTATAATTTGACATTTTTCTTTCAAGCGTGTACATACTATCAGATTTTCCTGGAAAATTTTCATGAATTCTTAAGTATTTAAAACTATTAAAACTTAAATGCATTTTAATACTTTAATTGCGTCTCTTTTTTGACTACGTAGATTAAAAATTTTCGTGTAAGTAATACTCAAACTTTTTTAAGGAAATAATATTTTTTTATTTTTGTGAACTAATCTGTACCCCTAAGAGCTATGTCTGATGAACAGAAAAAAAAGTCTCTTAAAAAATAAACAGTGATGGTTAATAGTGCTTAGGGGAGACGAAGAGTATTTTTCAATTCATATTAATATATATTAATTTTATGAAAGATATTTATCTTAAATATAAAAATATATAATAGCATGTTTTTTAAAAAAGATTTGGAACTCCATTTTATACTAGTTTTTTTGTTTCGTGTATCAAGAATTAGCATAGCTCTGTAATTTTTTTTAAACTAACCCTAAACTTTAATGCACGGGTTAACTGTATTTACTTTTTTGCATACAACGATTTCTGATAATTCATCATTTATTTTATTAAAATGAGTGTATATACTTATTGACTGATGTTGAGAGATCTAAACAACTTCTGAAAGGCAATTTAAAAGTGAAAAATACTAGAAATCAAATTTTTTTTTTTACTTAATAGTTCGTATAATACTAAGGGCAACTAACATTTCCTGTTCACATGCGATGTGTCTCAAAAGAACTAATAAGTTAACTTTTATAAGCTCTCTGTGTGTGTTTCTGTTTATAACAATTAAATCATATATAGTGCAGATTTGTTTAAAATATAGTTTATTTGGAAATAAAAGTAATAATAGTTTAGTCCAAACTGTTGCATTTACTTTTCTAACAGTAATAGTTAAGTGTAATAATCATTTATTCATTCAAAACAACAGTACTTAGTTTTCTAAAGAAAATATTTTATTTTCGTTTTAAATTAAGTAAGCTAGGTTCCATCATTATTCATTTTGTTATGTATATTTAGAAAAAAAATTACCATTAATTTCTACGTGTGTGTAGTTTTCACAAAAGTATAGATCTCTACTTTATTATATTAAAATACATGAGCATATGTGCCTGCATTTGAAAGATGGGAAGATATCTGAAAATACTTTCTTTCCTTTAGAACTCTTTTGAAACATTACATTACATTTGTTTATGAAACATAAAACGTCAAGTCTTTCATTTTAACGAAACATATGCATCAGTTCTTTTCGCTATTGTTCTAAAATTGAGAGTGATCGAGCAACATGAATGGCAGATATGTCATACCAGCGAGACATTCTTTACGGAAATGAATTACCTTTTTTAGAAGAATCCTCTGGGGGAATGCTCTTAAGCCCAAACACACTTTTTTCATTTAAAATTCTCTACTCTTTTAAGAATAAACAATAGTTTTGTCATCAATAACGTATAATAAGCAAGATTAGTTATTCTTATCATTAAGAACGTATAATAAACAGGACTATGAACTTCCTTTTATTTTATTTACATTTTTAACACATTCACACAATTCTTAATTTTCATTTCATCAAACAAATAATATCTCAGAATAATGGATTTTCTCTCTTTCACATATCTAATTAAAATACAAGCAGTATTCAATCTATATTCAAATTCAATATTAGCATTATAATACCGCAATCGATGGTTTGAAATATCAAAGAATCTAAATGTCTTGAGAATGGCTGTGATAAAATGCTTTATTTTTCTAAGTGTATTGTTAAACAATCGACTGTTCCAACGTCTTTGGAAAACATATGTCTCAACTGCGTCGCACAAATTAATTGATGACAAACAGTCGTCGAAAATACAGTATGTGTGATGTGGAATTAAGTTGAGATAAAATGACTTTATTTTTTTCCCCAGCATTTTTTATTTTCTTTAATATTTTCATTCGAACGAAAGAAAAAAAAAATGCATGGCAAATCAATTTCTTAGTTTAATCTGCTGTTGAAGATTAGTATTAAGCAAAACATGGCACAATGCATTATGGAGCGAGTGAGTGAGTGAATGAATATTAACGTCTCACTGTTCACGAGGGCTTATGGCGATGGACCACGTAATTTTGAACCATGGTCAAGTGACGTGGACGACACCTGAGCTGGCACCCCTCTCCTAATTACCACGCCACACCAACACAATGCATTATGGAACTTCGCACCTTGAACACAATTTGCAACACTACCTTTAAAAAAAAATTTTTTTTTTTTAACATTTTTCTGCACAATCTTATAATACAAACGCTCTTCAAATTCTTTCGCTGAGCTGTAACTTATTGATCTGGTGATGACTTGATACAGACTTACTTTCTTTGACCAGACAAAAATATTACGCCACTTATTGCCTAAGCCAAAACAATATATGAATCCGTAATTTCTTCTGTGATGACTAATAAATGTGTACATTTACAGGAAAAATAATTCAAACCTTACATACGGTTTTCTCATAACTATTTTTTATAAATGTTTTTTTCAATTTAGTTTCAAAATAATTCAAACATCTTGAAGTTTACCAATATATTTTATTATTCATTATAATTCCAATTTAAACTGAAAATTGTCACTCTATTGTTTAATTCGTTATGACACAAAATAGTGCATTTTTGTGCAAGACAAGTATTCTCTTAGTTAACAGTTAACTGGTTATAATAAATAGAATTTTTTTTTGTTCCTCAAAATTTCTAGTCACATATTCGTCATTTTTACCTGGTTTCTTTTATATTATTTTTATTGAAAGTCAAAATAAAAACCTTAAGCACTATATATATGAAACACATTTAAAGAGCAATTTTATTCTTATGAATTACAATAATTGAAAACATATGATTGATGGACTGATTATTGACAACGAACTTCAAACCAGCGTGAAAGTTAAGAGCGATGGACTTTGAAATTTTTTGTCACCCTTGGTCAAGGGACGAGGATGACACCTTAACTGGTACCCCACTCTCCAAACTTCCACACCATGCCAATATGAAGACTTTGAGCCCCAACAGATTTGATTACAGTCAGTCCCTTACACGACAGGTCTTTCTTCTCCTTTCGCTCCCGGTTTCTTCCCTAGCCACACCTATTGGCAACATTTAGAGCCCCTGTAGCTATTTCTATTCTCTGTGAGGGTCTACGCCTCTGTTGCTACATGGGAACTGTCTTTCGTGCCCTCTTTCCAAAAATATAATAAAATATAATATAATAAGTGGTATCCCTGTGTATCTTATTTCTTTTCCAAGGACTTTCCTGTCTCTATAGTAAGACAGCATCTCTCTCTGTGTCTTTGTTTTTTAAATATTCACATTGTTATTCAATTCCTACTATTAACTTACTATATATTTATTTGTTTATCTTGATGGAATTTTCAATCGTTAATAAAATACATTTTAAAGCGCTCAAATGAGCTGAAATTTTATATACATGATTGTTTTGGAGGACAATACAATAATTTAATTATAAATAATAAAAATTAATTGATTAAAACTAATTATTTAAAGAATTACAAATACAGCCACGTTGGTATTATTTTTGGCGACTATTTTGGCAACTTGTGTCAAAACTTGAAAATGTTTTTTTCTCACGTTTTAAAGCATTATATTTTAATCATAATTAATAAAAATTAATTTCCACTTAATGTTGTGATTCTGTCAAATGTATATACATATTTATATTAATTGTAACTATTTAATAAAAAGTAGCTAAAATAAAATTTTTCTTTGTTGATCTAAGTAGGAATTGACTTAATTTTTTTTTTTTAATGTTACTTGTTTTTATTATCAATCACATACTGGCATCCGGTGAGGGGCCACTTTTGTAATGTACTTTTACTGTATTTTATATTCTTCCCCTATTCTCAAGAATTTTGCTGGGAGGGTCTCTCATTTGGGACCATTTCCTATATGTATTGCGTTTAGTATATAAATAAAGCATCTTCTCGGCGAAACCCTTTGGGTGAGCTCAGTTCTCCCGAGTAAGGTCTTTAGTGGCATAAGGACTCGAACCTACGATTCTATAAAAATGACGCCCATTTGCCATGATTTCGTGACCATGATCACTTGGCTACCGTGACATTCTGAAAACATGTGAGACTAGCCATCGTATTGGACATGAAGAAATTAATATTTGGAAGCTTATGGTATCTCTTTTTCTTATTAACGCTTTGGACATATTTTACTTTTAGCATTACATTTTTCAGACAGCTAAGCAGACAAAGAACACTCACGAAATATTTAAGAAACACTATCTTAATTCAGTAAGCAGTCTTTTAATCAATTATTACAAGCTTTAAATGTGGGTGAAAAAACCGTACACACTTTTTAAAAAACAGAAAGCTAAAAATAAAAGAACTGAATGAAAAGCATCACTTTTATCTTATAAATGAAGATGAAATAATTTTATGATAATTCAATCATAATGATTTTTTTAAACGATTGATAAATTCTTTTAAGATCCCAAAGCTGTAATGGGCCCTCTACTCAATAACAATGAAAAAGATATGTGATATGTTAATTTCAAAAGTCTAATTACTGCAAAACTAAGGAAATAAAAAAGTTTTTAAAATATTTTTGGGAAATAAAAACCATTGTCTCTTACTAGATTGAAAATACAAAATCATATTTAAATTTCCCCCCAAACTTTTTTTAATTTTGAAATTTTTTTATTTTTCCAAATCCCCCCAAAAATTTTAATTGTAAAAAAAAATAAATTTTTAGAAAAACCGTTTCTATTGACATATACTGAAATTGAGGGGAAAAAATCTGAAATGGATGTGAAAAAAAATTCATTAGAATTCATTAATCTTATAATTGCCACTGAAATATTGTTTGCAGAACGTTTGTAATTTTTTCTCGTGTTTTTTTACGCAATAGTATGCAAATTTAGTGGATTAATTTATTTAAATAAACATAACGACAATTACCCTATAGCTCCTTCATTTAGATGTCCTTGAATAAATATGGCATCATATTTCCTTTTTTTCTACGTGTAAGGTTACTTCAGCACTAAAAAATGCTTGAGTGCATCTTGAAAGCTCTCAGACATTGCTTTAACAAAATTGAAACTTAAAATAATCCTTAGAAATGATATGATGGGAATTAGAGAAAAGGTTATATTAATTAGATAGATTCAATTAGAATTAGGTACGTAAGGAATTAAAGGATGGATTTAATTAGAATTAGGTACGTAAAGAATTTAAGGGTGGATTTAATTAAAATTAGAAAATGTAAAGCATTCTTTTAAAGTTTTATATTGAAAGAATAGGATTTTTTAAATTTGTTTTCTTTTAGTGTAAGGTCGAAAAATATTGTTTTACATAAAAATATATCACTGAGGATCAAAACCCTTTAACTGTAGCTCTTATTATTTCCTCAATGCTTATATATAATAATAATTCTTCTAACTGATAATTTAATATAACCACAGAATATGTAACCCATGCCTTTAAATAATAACAAATTCGTACTAGTAGATTAAACATTTATTAATTTATTGAAGTTTATTTTAAAGTAATCTTTTTATAATCTTTATATCAATTCTTTAAAAGCTTTCAAATTTTTTGCTGTTCATATTATTTTTCCCCTAGACGATGCATTTCCTAAGTAGTTGCTGATTTTCGATGCTGTGATATATAAATATGCCTTCTTCTCTTAAGTTTACTTCATGTAACCTTTTTGTCCTTTATTATTAATAGAGATAAACGTATGAAAATAAAATCTATTTTAAAAAGCAATTCACTTTTAGTAGTAGTAGTATACGTGGTACTGAAACTGATGTCATAGGTAGGTTTCATAATTAATATGACATCAATAAATTTTGTTACAATGATTCCAATATTTGCTTTTGTCAACAGTGTTTTATCTGAAGTTCTTGAAGGACATTTTTCACGATATTGACTATGGCTTAACAAGATTATATGTATGCACAAACAACAGAAATTTCTTATTATTTTGTGAGCGTTATTAATTACATTATTTTATTCATTTTATGTATTTACACAGGAATATCTAACACTATCGATTCTTGTAAAAGTAAGTAAATAAACAAGACAATCGAATTGCGAATTAAAATAAGTATTTTAATTCATTAAATTAAAAACATTTCACAATAAAATGGCAATATATTTAATTATAGTTTTTATGTTGTGAAATGTGAGAGAAAAGAAGAAAACTCGGTTATATCTTTTACGTAGATGAACTTGATCGAAAATAAGGAGTCACAAACAGAAAATAAATTTTAATCAACCCAAAATTTAACGATTGTTATTAACAACGAGAATTACTTTCATCTTTTCTAATCGCATTTTCCTGTTTCCTCTGAGATATTTATTTTAGTAATTTAAACTCACAAATAAATCATACTAATGGACTCTAACCTTAAAAGCAGCCAGATTCCTCTAAAATTATAGAGTAAAAGATGCTAATGACAAAATACAATTTTGTTATTTAAATATTTAATCACAATCTTTCCTTCTGAATCAAATTGTTAGGAAAAAAAGATGTTTTAAGAATTTGTGCAACATATAATATTTTCTAAATTATCAATCATGAATATTATAATGAAAATTTATCAATCATGGAATTTTTAAGTACTTACCGAGTCCGATACAAGGTAGAGAGAAAGGATGATGTCAAGGATGGTCGTCATGGAAACACTGACGATCCATGGTATTAAGAGCACTCGATTATCCTACAAAAGAACGAGTCATTAATTCAGGTTCTGTAATGAATACGAAAATTTGTTTCGATTGTTATATTTTGAATCTATTTACTCTCTCTTGATTGGTACATTTTAATTCTTTCTACTTAAGGCTGTCTTTGGCTAATGTTAAAGAATAGGACGCAAATTTAGAAAATTTTTTCAGTTATAAAAGTACTCAAGCATTAATATTATATTCTGGCTTCACTATTCTGTAGAGAATCCCTTATTTTATCATACTACTTATTTTTATCCGAGTTTTGACACATTTTTTCTTTTATAAAATGTGTTTCTCATTTTTTTCCTATACCGTAATGCTAAATGAGCTATCCTTTTACATGTTAAAAGGAAAAACTGATTATTTATGAAATATTTTGAAATTTTAAAAACACTATATTATAAAAAAATGCATGAGTTACAATGTCACAAATTTTTACAAAAATTGAGGCATTTTTTCTGTCCGAAAATGTGCTCCGCGGTAAGTCCACATTGTCGTATACATGGCGAAAACAGCCTTAAAAGATGCATCAAATTTTCTTCGTTTTTTAGATGACTAAGCCCTAAAATATTTTAAAATGCTCGACAATTTCAATTAATAAAAAAAGAAAATTAACAAACATAAATTAACTTTTTAAAAACTTTAATATGAGTATTTGCTTAAAAAAAGAGCAACGATGCTCCTTTTTACAATTTAAAACACGTTACATTTTTCTCCTTTAAGCGCTTATTGAAAAAGTACAGAATTTTATCAAGAAAATAATTGTATTGAATTAATAAATAAAGCAACTTCAAAATGGAAAAATTCTTGATGCACAAGAAAATAAATAAATTGTAAGCCATTTCAAGCATATCCTGTTTTCTTATATACATTTTCACAATCGTTAACTATTCGTTAGGAAATTAGACCATTGTAGCCAACTGGTTGTGATCATAAACTCGTGGTCGACGTTGTTTCAGACAAGTAGTGGGTTCAAGTTCTGGTGCTGCTAAAACTCTTTCTTGTTTTAGGGCTGATGTGTTAAATCCGTCGAGGTTTATAATTATAACGCGCTTGGTGAGTAAGTTTGGAAAATGGGGTGGTAGCTCAGGTGTCGTCTTCTCCAATTGACTGTTAAATAATCCATCGTAAGCAAATTAAAGCTTCCATCACTTAGATTTACATTCAGTTAAACATAGCCTCTGGATCTTTCAAGAGATTATTTAAAATTAAATATTTAATTAGGTACTCGAAATGTACATTACATATCATACATACTTTTAGCAAAGGGAAACAAATAGGAGGGAAGGAAAGGTAATGTTTGCTTATATAGTTTTATCTATTTAACTAATACTGCAAACATATTTAAAAAAAGCATCATTTTAATTCAATTATATATAAAATATTTTCATTTTCCCTATGTATTTCATAATAGGTCAGTCTTGTTTTAAAAACAAATGAGCAACTATAAATATAATAAAAGACTAGTAATATTTCATACAGAAACATTTCGTGTAAATAAGAAATTGAAATAATATCATGATCGCGATAATTTTTTTTGAAATGAAATAAACAATTTTTATTTATAGCATACCAAAGTTGCAATTTTTGCATAGAGAGAGAGAGAGAATTTAGAGAGGGGTAACTTATATATATATATATATATATATATATATATATATATATATATATAAATATATATATTATATATATATATATATATATATATATATATATTGTCCATCTAAATTCTTTATTAAACATCAGTCCGTATAATTTCTGTAATTCTTTTGTATTAACTCCATTCTTATTTTTTCTAAATGAAAAGTCCTTTGCCAACGCATTTTGTAAGATTTAATCCTTGGAAAACTAAAAAATGAAGTCATAATAGAAATTCATTTGGTTGGAAACCATCCTTGCGTACTATTTCTAGAATGGATTGGTTCATAAACGTGTTGAAAAATAAATGAAAGCTTTCTAATCTATCTATTCAGCGAAGGCTAGGCAATGAATCTTCAAGTGAGTTATGTAATCAAACATTCATTCATACTCTCTTGGGGATATAATTCTTTCCTGACCATTCATGATTCTCTCTGATGACTTTCTTTTTACGAATTAATAGATGGCTCCAGGTTTAAGTCGTCTTAATCATTCAAAATTAATGTTATGCTCTGATTCCCAAGTTAGGACACTAAGTTAATTATTCTACCTATAATAACTTATACATTATTAGAATTCTTATGTATGATTTTGAATAACACAGATAAACTTTGATAAAACAGAACTATCTCATCAGCCCAAGAGAAAATGGGAATTCATCAATTCTTCTAAAAGCTGAAACTTTAAACTTTAAAAGGGGATTAATTGTAGGTTATAAAAAAAATGAAAACCTCCTTTATCGTTATTAATAATATAAAACTTTTTTCCTACACGAAAATTAACAAAATATTTTTGAGAAAGTTCCTTCAATTGTTATATTGGTACAGCTAATGTTAAAAAAAAAAGATTCAAAATTAGTTTTTCTAGACTTATTGAAAGTTTTGTAAGTCGATTTTGTAGATGGCAACACATTATTTGCAACTTGCAATACTTCCTTTATTTCTTACTCTCTTAAAGTGTTTCTTGGCTCATTCTTAGTTGAAAGCTCATGGGAAACTTCCTTAATCAATAGTGTTCTTATCGGCTTTTAAAATAAATTAGCATACATGGAGGAGAAAAGTTAAGTTTGGTTGCATTGTTTAGTCTCTCAAAAGCTACACAATGAATTAATGGCAATGGAAGATAGATCCTTCAGAAAAAAAATCCTAACGAGATACGGGTTCTTTCCCCTTCAAAAACAGATATAAAGACTACCTGAAGTTTTAAAACTTTTTCATAACAAATAAAAACATTCTCAGCACGTTACTATGGCGCGTTACTTACAGCGTTAAATATTAAGTGCTTTTTTTCAATATATTTTTAATAAAAAAAAAATTAAATTGTGCATCTTAATGTATTTTTAGAACTAAATTTTGCTAAAGATCAACATTTTTCAAATTTAATATTTAGTTAATTTGATTTCAAAGAGAAACAAAATCTATGAGTTAATAAAAAATTGGCAAAAGACGAAATGTGTGTGTAATATTCATTCAATAATTATAGACAATAATAAACCAAAACTTTATTTTACTTATTTCCTATTTATTCTACTAGCTACAGATAACCCTATTTTGCATTGAAATGCTATGTAAAAAAATTAATCAATTGATCTATTGGCTACTAATCAAGGATGTGTTATTAATAGATTTGAATTCATATAATATTGAAATAAATCCAGAAAAGGGGAAAAATCTATATTTATCAATAACAATTTTAAATATTTCAGAATTACTATTATATTGAATTTAGACTTGTAAGAGTGTTTTAAGGTTTATAAGGCGTCAAAAAATATATAAATTATTTATATATTGAACTGAAAAAACATTCGAATTACTATAATTAAAAAGACACTTTGAAATGGAATGTCTCATGAAGTTTCTCACTTTAAACTAACGAGATTTTTCTTTGATGTTTTGACTAGATGTAATTGCCTCCTTCTTACGGAGAAAACGTGATATGTTAATGAGAGTTGCTATATAAATTGAATGAAGATAGTAATAAAAGAGGAGGGTAGTAACAGCGAATAGCTGATTGTCAAACAAAATTACGGAGCTTATTCCCATTGACTCCAGTTTCCTTTACACGGACTTGAAAAGGGTTTTTTTCCCCAGAAAGAAGATTACCGTGGCTCATATGAGGATGATTGCGTGTTCCAGTTGACCCGCGTCATTATCTGTCAGATTAGTACGTTTGATCCTTCGTAATTTGCCCTCGTGCGTTGATCTTCCCACCATAAACTAAAGCTATTAGATTTATAAACTTATATTAATTACACTCATGGACAAAAAAATTAGCCCACCAAGAGATAATTGCGGGATTGTAACGAAACTTGGCATGAAGATACATTTCGGGGAGACATGCAAATGATTAGAAATGCAGCATGATTGCGCATTACGTATAGCCGGTAGAGGGCGTTTAACGTCGTTCTCCGTGGAGTATAAAACAGGTAACCAAAGCTTGTTTGAGTGTGCTGAATCTTTTATATAGGAAGAGCTGAGTTAGACATACCATTACGCTGTTTTCGAAGACAATATGAGAAGCTGCCACAGTTTAAGAGGGGGAGAATCATTGGCATGATGGAAGCTGGGTGGTCAGCTAGGCGAGTAGCTCGTCAATTAGGCCGCTCTGATTGTGTTGTGAGGAGGTGTTGGGACCAGTGGATCAGATAGATGTCATTTAAACGCAAACCAGGTTCAGGACGCCCTCGACAGACCAGGCGCGGAGAAGACCACCACATCGTAAGAAATGCACGCGTACAGCCAACTGCTTCATCGGCCGCCATCCAAGCACAGGTAGCACCTTCACTATGGGACCCTGTGTCTTCTCGAACCATACGAAGGCGCCTGACTGAAGGACATTTGGGATCGTGGCGCCCATTACGTGTTCTGCCCTTGACGCCCACCCATCGACGCCTCCGTTTGGAGTGGTGCCGCGCACGAGGAAACTGGACTGCAGCAGAATGGAGCCAGGTCGTCTTTAGCGACGAATCCAGATTCAATCTCAGCAGTGATGACAATTGTGTTCGTATGTGGAGACCTCGTGGTGAACGCCTCAATCCTGCCTTTTTACAGCGACACACCACTCCCACAGCTGGTGGGATGGTATGGGTGTCATTGCCTACAATACACGGTCACCCCTAGTATTGATCCGTAGCACCATGACAGCCCAACGGTATGTCCATGACATCCTGCTATCACATGTGTTGCCACTCATGCAACGGCTCCCATGAGCCATTTTTCAACAAGACAATGCTCGGCCTCACACGGCAAGGGTACCACAAGACTGTCTCTGCACTGTTACTACCCTTCCTTGGCCTGCCAGATCCCCAGATTTGTCTCCAATCGAGCATATCTGGGATCATTTGGGATGGTGAGATGGGCATCCCACGAGTTTGAACGAACTAGAAGCAAGGTTACAGCAAATATGGAACGAAATGTCTCAAGACATCATACAGAACTTGTATGCCTCAATGTCCGATCGTATCGCATCGTGCATTCGTGCTATAGAGGGGGTTCAACAGGGTATTAAATCCTCTGTTCTTTTGCCTTTTTCTCTGAAATAAATGATCCTTTTTCTTTGATTTTCTAATCATTTACTTATATCTAAGTAGTCATTACGTATGTAAAATTTCGTTTCATTTTGACGACTTCTTCTTGATGTGCTAATTTTTTTTATCCATGAGTGTATATTTGTGTTTGAGATTTGTTATAGTTGAGTCTCAATCATACGTATCGTGTTCGAGCCTAGATCTTTCTGGAACGGAATTTTCGGAGTTACCAACAGATTCCAGGGATACTGTAACAACTTATGAAAACTCTAGAATTAATAATTATGTTTTGAATTAGTTATTAATTGTGTGTATAACACTTTTTTACAATTTATAAAACATTTTAAAAAATACTTTTATTTCACAACCCATGGAAATTAAGAAATACATTTCCAAACCAATTTGATATTAAGACTTTAAAAGATGGAAATAGCAATTTGCTTACAGTTTAAGTGAAAATTATTGCTCTAATTGTTAAATATTTTGCATAAAAGTATAAGTATGTATTCAGAGTTCTTAGTTTATTCTAAAATAAACACTTTCTTTTAGCTTATTTTAAATATCTCTTATGTACACTGTTCAAGCATGTACATAAGAACATCAACGTTAAAGTAGCTGTCACTTGCACTCGGTGTAATGTATTCCGGAACCCAATTAATCCGGATCAGAAGGAGGATGAAAATAATAACAAAGTTGATGAGGTATCAGGCTTATTTTATTTTTTCATCCAATTTTTACTTGTTTAGTTCATTTTTTCTGGAGATTATTTATAGACAGCTATTTTTATTGACCGAAAATTTAACCCAAACAATAAAAATTGAAAGAAACATAATTAATTCTAGATATATTTTTTCAGGGGAGAGGGTATAAACTACACAATTTTCTTGTCATGTCTAAAAAAGAACTTTTGTTTTATGAATAAGGAAAACAATCGATTTCGGAAAATTAAATTCTAGAATGAAAATAAGTCTTTCAACATTTTTATTCATGAAGTCCATATCTAAAAGTAACTTTTATATGACTCTGTAATAAATTGGATTATTGGACATATATATTTCATATCATAATGTGTGCTAAGAACAGATTGAAAAGAGTTAATTTTTAATGCGCACCTAATTGAGAAAAATCAGATATTGATTACTCAAAGTAAAAGGGGTTTTAATATATGATTCATATTTAGTTGTCCTAATTGAACTAATGGACACATGTATTTTTTTCAAATTTAGTACACTCTAAGAACTGGTAGAGAAAGAGGCTACGAAAATATTAATTTTTAATATGCACTTAAGCGAGAAAAATCAATACTTATTACTATAAGTAAAAGCTTTATGATCCTTGAGCAATTAGTTAACACAGTAGATTTATCAAAATTGTACTATGTGTTAGTTCATATTATCAAAAGCGCATATAATAGTAGTACTGTGCAGTAATTGATTAATACAATTATTTAATAACATGTAACTAATTGCATTAGCATGTCTCGTCTTTTGGCTATATACGTAACGTTCTGGTCAATTATGAATCTACTTGCAATATACAGACATCTCTCTTACCTACATAACAACTTTCAGAGATTCCACACTGTTCACTATTCAATTATCGTTACTATTTAGGGAATTACTCCCACGACTAGAAAAAAATACGCTGTTAAACTATTTTATGTTGCGTTGGTACTACAAGTTGTGTGTGTGTGTTCTTCCCTTCTATTAATAAAATTACGCTAGAAATTCTTATATTCGAGATTTCCTATTGAACAAATGATTTTTAGGCACTCGTTTAAATATTTTCGTTTCCACCAATTCAATAGAGAAAAGAGTTACAAGCATTCTCTCTCTCTCTCTCTCTCTCTCTCTACACACACACACACACACACACACACACACCACACACACACACACACACACACACACACACCACACACACACACACCACACACACACACCACACACACACACACACACCACACACACACACACACACACACACACACACACACACACACACACACACACACACACACACACAAATATATATAATATACTTGCCCTTTAAAATGTCACACCAAGATTGAATCCATGGAAAGTAGGATGCAACTGCCAAGAAAATCATTGTATAATTTTTTTTTACCTCAAAGGAATAACAAAGAATGCCAAGCCCTTACCAGTGAAGGCAGTACTAGTATACAGATGATGATTTTACGAAGAGAGAGGACATGGTGATTGAACTAATAAAGGCAGGTTGAACCATGCGTCATAGTACAGCTGAAACCCATCTAGACGCATCCACTGCATACCCGCAGTAGCAAAGATAGTTGGAATAAGGATATGTAACAAGTTTGAGGGGTACCGGGGCGGCCAAAGCAACGGCAGCACGCGTGGACTAACACATCTATCGACAAACAAGGGTGACCCCATAAGCCTGATGCTATTTTGCAGCATGTGCAGGACACCCTTGATGTTGCCATATCGACCCGAACCATTACCCATCAATTAGCTGCTCTCATGCCATCCATTAAGAAGATCGTGATTGACTCAGAGCCCAGACGACTCCATTTGGAATAATTCAGGACTACAGCAACAGAGACGACGGAATGGGATAATGTCGTGTTCTCAGACGAGTAACGTTTATGTTTGTCTCCTGACAGTCGTCGTGTAAAAGTGTTAAAGAGGCACACACACACACACACACACACACACACACACACACACACACACACACACACACACACACACACACACACACACACACACACACACACACACACACACACACACACACACACACACACACACACACACAACGCGATGGAACGTAAAGTACTTCAATGATTTTACATTTGAACAGACTGGCCATGTAAAAAGATTGGCTACTTCTATTTATCAGTAAAATTAAGTCTTATAAATATATTACAGTAAGCATTTTTCTGTCAGTAAACAAAAATAACATATTCTCTACGTCATTAGATATTTACTCTTTCATTTTTTAAGGGTTTTTTTTCACTATTAACGCCTCTTTGTAGAGTATTTAAGTGGCGTAAGTAACAATATAATTTCGAATTCGCAAGAAAGTATGCACACACACTGTATATTGTATATATATGCATGAATGCCCACGCACATATATTTATGCATAAATTTCTTGTAATAAAGGCAAAAGAAATCATTGTGGGATCAATTTCTATTTCTTACAACCAATGATATCAATCGAATCACCCTGATCTTCACTGGAGGCCTAATAATATGTAATGATGACAATTTTAAGCCAAATTCAACAAGTACAAAAAAGAGAAACTCGTATACCTACCATTATCTGCTTAATTAAAACCAGTTACGAAGAATTAAAAAAGCGAATATTTAATTTAATAGTATCAAATTTCATTGAATTTAATCAACAGTTTGATGTAGTTTTTAAAAAATTAGAGAAAATGTATATCATTATAATAATTTGGCTATCTCAATCAGTTTATCTCATTAATTTGCAGACTTTAGCATTTTTTTTCCTAAAATGAGATTTAATCATCTACTGAATGAAACACACACACACATCTGCTTTACTTTTAAGAACACGCATTATTACCTTAAAATGATTCTGAGATATCTTACGGTTTGAATAGGTCCTTAAAAGAATATATATCCAGTTTCCTTATTCTTACAAAGGAATTTTATTAATATATATATATATATATATATATATATATATATATATATATATATATATATATATATATATATAATGGATTATGACATTTTCTTTACAAGTGGTTTCATATATTTTTTTCTAATTTGTCTCACATGCCATGTAGAACACGTTTTATAAATTAGCACGCCTTTGTTCCATACATTTTACGTTCTGGAAATCTGCATTCTACGCTTAATTTCTGGAAATTTACATTTTGTGTAAATTTATAGCTAAAGTGTACTCTAGTGGGTTAATATTATTAATACTTCTTCTATAATAATAGTTTCATAAGAAATTAATATCTACCACTTTCATTTAAGAAATTGTTATTTATTCAATTCTAAGTTGTAAAAAAAGAACACTTGTAAATATTCGGTGAAGTGTTCATCGATACATCGCGATGTAAGCTAAAATGAGATAATTATATTATTTTCATTAGTAGTATATTTAAAAATCGTATTTTTTTCCTGTAGAATGTTTAGAGGAAATACCCTCGAATAATTTTTTTAAAAAGCATGCTGTAGTTTATAAAAATAAGGGTAGAGACTTACGAGGGATTGCTCGTCTACATTAAGTTGCTCAAAGCGATTTCTAGTATTTTATGGAAAACAGACTGTCGCAAATAAAAAAAAACTGAAAATCCGTATGATAAAAGAAAATTTCTCCTGAAATTTAGAAATAAAGCGCAGCCATTTCAAAGGTCAAAACACAAGCACGTCTAACACATGGCTCCAGAAAAACTGTGTACAGCAGTATAAAAGGGGGCAAAGCTTTCCAGTTTAAAAAGAGAAAACGTCATTCAAAGTGGTCAAAAACATTCTTAGATAGGTGATTGGATTCGGCCAAAGATCATATATCATGGATTGCAGAATGGAATCTTATCACACACTCAGACAAGAAGAAATTTAGTTTAGATGATCCCGATGGCTTTGAAATTGTACTCAGTTCAACAAATAGGAGGAGGAAGTCTGTTGGTGTGACTAACCGTTGACTGTACAGAGGAAGAACTAATTTAATGTTTTAAATGGTAGGCAGAACCAACAAGATTACATACAAGCATTGGAATATGAGCTTCTTCCTTATGCGTCACAATTAGGAGAAAATCTGCGTATACCAACAAGACCGTGCCTCCGTTCCCACAGCAAATGCTGTGAAAAGTTGGCTCCTTTTGGAAAAAAAACGAGTTTTGTCATTGCCAGCCAAAAACCTGATATAAACCTTGTAAAAATATCTGAGCAATGCTCTTTCGACGTATATACGGAGAAGGGAAGTTGTACGAATCCATCCTTAAGCTTAAGAATGCTCTCATATATGAGACAATTTTTGTCCAACAGAAATTCAATCACTGAATTGTTCGATGCAAGATAGGAATTTTGAATGATACAAGAAAATTGAAAGAAAACTTGTTACTAAATTATTGGATTTTCTGTAAAAGAACTACGGTGTCCTACCTTTTTACAAACTTTTTAGTATGGAAAAATGAAAACAACTTTGAAAAATTTGTTGAATGTTATAAAAATTCACACCAAGCACACACTTAACTGTTTTTATGTTCGCTTAGCCAAAACATAATGATCGTATAAGAACTTTTGGGTAAGAATGAATTTTTTTTTTTTATTTTTATGTAAAAATTAGTGTTTCACCTTTTTTGCAGAATGCATACGATTTCAAATAGTTTCAAGACAATTATAGTTAATTAATATTAATTGAAATATTGACAAGTACTTTATCTTATACTGCGCATAAAAGCTTCCTTTTTAATTTTAGAATAATAAGTCTCCGAAATGACATTGTACAAGATTTTCAAAAATAATTCTTCATATTTTTTTCGTAAAAGTATCCGTGAAGTAGAAAATATATTCATCGCTCAATTATATTTATATTCAATTTTTTGCATATTTACAGGAACCTATTTCTTTTCTGTGTAAAGAAAAGGAGTTCTGAAAATCCAGAACAACGAAAATTTTTTTAGCTAAATGTATCAAAATAAGAGAAACATAATCTTGCTTAAATTTACCTCGAACAACATAACCCAGTAACTTCTGTTTCATAATTAATAACAAAAATATACTTAGAATATGAGAATGGCAAAGGAAAAAATAAAATTTTTTAGAAAAATGAAAGTATCAAGGACATAATTATGTGCGGTTGGATGAAATTTGAAACGGTGCATAGTCATAATTTTAGTTAATAACACCTTGTCTTCAGAATAATTACAATTCTTTTGTTTCTTCTTTCTCTACTTTATGTAATATATCTAGTGTAAATACATTTAAAAATCATAAGGAATTCTACCCAAATACAGAGAATGAAGACGTTATTATTAATTTTTTTAAAAAACAGGAGTATGGATAAAAAGTTTGTTAATATTTTTTAAACTAAAGAATTTTGGAGGTATATTAGAGAGCATAAGTATTACATTCATGGAGTTAAGAAACACATTCAATGGAACAAAAGTCTATTTAGGCTGGAAAATATTATATATATTTACGCATAGATAATATAGATTTTGCAATAATTATATACGTAGAATGTCACATTCGCGTTTTAATTTTTTCATATTTTTGTTTTATTTTATTAGTTTTCCAATCCTCAAAGGATACATTTGTTTTAAATTAGAATTATAAATAAATTAAGCTACAAACAGTATATTTTTTCCTCACATCCCACGTGGGATTGAAGAATGTCCTAATATAATAATAGCCCGTAAAGAGGTTCCATAACTCCATGGTTATCATAAGCTATAGCCCCCAGATCTTTACGCTTGCTATGCTGGCAATGTATATAATGACAGCGTGGCTGGAATTGTACCTTTCATCCGGACTCCTATACACCCGTACGCGATTATCATTTGTCCCCCCCAAACGAATTTGTATTCATCATTAAACACCACGTTTTACCAATCTGTGACATGCCGCATCGCTCTGGCTTGACACCAACCGATGTTTTGAAGTTACAGACAGTAAACGAAAAGAGGATTTGGATTGCGGATTCGTTTCCGAAAAGCATCTGGAAATGGTCTGAAGAACTAGCAGCATTACATCTGATTTTACAGTGAAACGAGTTACTGTGGAATCCACGAATGTTTGTGGCATGACCCTTCTGTCTCCCCTCCGCCTTCTCGTCTTCCTGTTTGCTCTAGACCCGGTTCTCCGCACATGGGTACCATACCTTAACATCAAATTTCAATGCAATATTTTATTGCTATCTAAATACTAAATTTTATTTCATCTTACTTTTTCCATTTGGCTATCATACTATTGGACAAATCCCTCCCTTTTCTATACATAGCAACTTTCTGTACCCCATGGGCAGCCAATGAGAGAGCAGAAACTCAGTTCTGTATCGTGCACCAAACTGCAACCTCCTAGAACGAACTTTCACGAACGATTGGATCAACTAATCAGATTGCAGAACTACAAAACATGATAGTTCCACGTCATTCCTCATTTTTAGCCAACCAGATATGGGATTGGGACCCGCAAGCGTTCCGAATGCCCACATATTTGATCGTAATTCTCGTAACTGCTCCCAACTTATTCTCATGGCTCACGCTGAATGATTGATCTAGCGAGCAATACTAGCCTGTTGTTTTCATACCCATGTTCAGGTCACTCTGAAACTCGCTTAACAGGTCAAAATGTCTTCTCACACATCTACCTGCCATTCTTCGCTTACTTAAGTCCTCCTGAAGTCTTAATTAGATCGTTACATTTATGACTCTTTCCCAATGCGCTGGTTTAGATAGGACTCACTTCCTGATTGAAATGCCACTTCAGGGTGTGTGGCTATACGTATTGGTACCAAACTTAGAATATTTTTATAATACTTAAGTTCGTCTATGGACAAATACAAATTTTTAAATTACAAAACAAAGGAATAAGGGAATATAATTAAAAAAAAAACTACTTTGAAAAATTCAGTGAGTGTGATTCATTTATTTTATTTTTCATTTTGAAGCATTAAGAAGCAACAAAATTTTTAGAAAATATTTTACCAAATAAACTGAAAAAATATAGCTTTTTTTCCATCTGATTTGAAGAATACACTAATTTTATGAAAAAAAGAAAAAGTAGAATTTTTCTTCAAAAAGAGAACCTTATCTAAAACACTCTGTATAGCAAAAAGTTACATGTATGAGAATATGTAATATATAAGGGAAAAAATATCCGGAGTAAACATTTTTTGAATACTTTGCGTAATGAGAATCTTTAATTTAATGATTTTTCAAATTATAAACACTTAATCCAACATCTAATTATTAAATATTAAATGCGTAAGATTTCTTTTAAAGTTTTGTTAATGATAGGAATTAAAGAAATTTCATAATATAAAATTTAAGCAAGAATATCCTTTCCCAATCTTATTTCCACTAACTACGTAAATTCGAAATCATTAGTTAAGCTTTCTCTTATTTTACTTTGACATCAAAAATAAAGATAAATATAACTAGGAAATATTTCGAAAGCAAATGAAATCTGATAAATATTTATGAATTTTCAATAATATATATTTGTGATCTCATGCTCATTATTCTGTTATAACTTATACCACATTTTAGCAGATTCCAAATATGTGTCAGTACAAAATAACACTATATTGTACTTTCAATACAAAACATAAACAAAGAAATAATAGGCAATATAATAATTTTAATACCCTTACATTGTTGAAACCTTTAACAAAGAAAAAAAAGCTCTATTATATCAAACAATATCTCTCCGACATTATTTACATTTTTTTAAACTATGAATTGCGTTATATCTAGCTGTGTATAGATCAGAAGTATTCATATATATATATTATGATACCCCCATAAGAAATGTGAGCAAATAAAAAGATGTTTGAAATGGATCGGTTACCAATATAACATTCCAACATTTGCAGAAATGCCCTTTAGAAACATTTGTGTCAGATTTTGTTATATATATAATAATTGTGTGTGTGTGTGTGTGATGGGTTTAATTCTTGTCCTATCTTTTGACTTTAATACAAGAAAATGTTTTCGAGTTAGTGTGAAGTATTTTTACTTTATTGTTCTTAGTCTCTCAGAATATTTTTACTTAAGAAAAAAAATAACTATTCCTAATTAAAAACATTATATACATATTTATATGAATAAGAAACGTTTTTATAAAAAATAAAATATTTTTGAGCAGGTTTTATGGTATTAGAATGGTATTATATATGCAAGCAAGGATTAGTATAAGAGCATTTAATATATATACAACCTCTGACAGTAAACTTCGGTGAATAGTCCTGTAACATTAACGTAGATGAAATATTAACGAAAGTTGCCTTACTGTCCTTTGAAATAGTCACTTCCCATAATTATGCACCACTGAGATCTGCTATACATGCCCTGGAAACTTTGTAAGAGATCTTCTTTTGGGATGAAGTTCAAAAGCTTCTTCACGTTTCGTTGGATGTTAGGAATTTCGTCAATATAGATAACACGTTTTTCTCATCCCTAAATTCTGGGTTACGATTTGTCGCACGGATTCACGGTTAATCTGCAGTTCATCAGCTATCATGCGCATGGTTAACTGACAATCTTTAGTGATTAATTTCCTCACTTTCTCAATGTTTTCGTCACTGACGGAGGTCGCCAGTCTTCCGCTACGGGGGTTGTCAGAAACACTTTCTTTGTTTTTCGAAAACGGGTGAACCACTCTTACGCACACTTCATGGACAATGCTTGATCTTCATAAACACGTACTAGCATCGCATAAGTTTCTTTTGGTGTCTTGCCAAGCTTAAAATAAACCTTTAAATTGATCTTTTGATTCATTTTCCTTTTCTCAGTTAAGAACCAACGTACTAAACAAGCACTTTGTAAACAAGTCTTACACGGAACACAAATGAGTTTCAACTGAACGACGATGGGGGCAGATGATCAACACCTGTCGCTACGCATGTGTAGCGTTTCGTTTCGCCAGAGTTGCCAGATCGGCCCTTCTGACTTCATTCTTCAAACTTTATTGTCAGAGGTTGTATATACAAGAGAGTTGTATTGTAGAGGTTGTATATTTTTCCTTATAAAATCACAAAAATAGTGACAACTCGCCGAAAAATAAGTCGATCTCAATGAAATTTGAACATGTTGGTAAGTAAGAGGAGCTCTCTAAACGATATTACATTACATAAAATAGTGAAGATGCAGCCTGAATATGTCATTTGCGAGGAGCATAAAAATGGACGCCTCAGAGCAAGGCGACAATTGTCGCTGCGTGGCCGAGATTAGAAATTTGGTTAGCGAAATTGTAACAATGACCTCCAGGCCTTATTTGACAGAAGAACTGCGATGGCGAGTTATTGGGAAACTAGAGGCAGGACAAAGCCAGATAGAAGTGGCTAGATGGCTGAATGTGAATCCGTCTGTGATTCACAGACTTTGGCAACAATTTCTAACCACGGATTCAGCATCTAGGAGGTTCGGCCAAGGATGGCCACACGTTACCACGAGCGTCGATGACCGATATTTGTCATTATGAGTACGAAGGAATAGAACTGCAATTCCACCTGAACTCAGATTCTCCCTCGCTGCAAGCCCCGGAAGGTTGGTATCAAAGTCAACCTTGCGTCGAAGGCTTCACGAACGTGGTCTTTATGCGAGGCGACCAGCCAATTACATTCCGCTATACCATAGGTGGGAACATTTGCAGTGGACCCCTCAACATATCCACTGTATTCGTGATCAATGCAGGGTTGTTATCTTAACGGATGAGTCCAGGTTGCGCTTCGAAAGCGATAGTAGACGTATTTTCATTTGAAGAGAACCTGAAAATAGTTTTCTTCCATGACATGTCCGTGAAAGAGAGGCATACGGATCAGACGGTGTCTGTGTTTAGGGTGTTATCTCCTTGCGTGGACGTACAGACCTCCATGTCTTTTCAATTGGAAATATTATTGCTCACAACTATAGGGATGGCATCCAGGATGCTTATGTGTGCCCATATGCTGGGACAATAGGTAATGCTTTCGTGCAACAGGATGATAATGCGAGTCCACACAGGGCTCACATCGTGGATGCTTATCTTGAGCAGGAAATAATTCAGCGCATGTAATGGCCAGCTTGATCACCGGACCTTAAACCCTATCAATCATGTTTAGGACTTTCTAGGACGACGTGTAGCTACTCTAATCTCCCTCCTAAGACCCTAGCCACGCTTTCAACTGCTTTGGAACCGCATAATTGAGAGCATCACACATCACTGCATGTGCTGTATTGCTTCTTGGGGGGGCTCATACATCATATTAAAGGTACATTTCTTTTACCAAACTGACCCATCCGATTGGTTCGTAGCATACATATACTGATTTCTATAAAATCATAATTGTGTGATGATTTCTTTTTGTACTATTTTATACCTTCCTATGTGTTGTATAATATGTGTATAGGTTTCATTAAATTCTACGCATAACTTTGAGTTACAGTCATTTTTGGGATTTTTAATTAATTTATGATAACCAGTGTATTTACTCTGACCTAGAAATATATCCTGCGCATATAAATTTCTTTAATGCATGGAAACAACAAAATCATTGCACTTCTTTTGCACTGGAATGCAATGTAATTACTCAAAAAAAATTTAAAAATAGAAAGAAGTTTTTATAATCACATACACTAAAACATTTGATTAAGATTGATACACTAAAGTTTCCACGATTGATAGCTAGTGCATTAGTTCTAAGCATATCATGAACAAATATGTGCCCTAACGAAGGAATCAATGAGGAAACAATTAATTAATCCTTTGTTGACGTCAGGAGTTTAAATAAATTAATTGGGCTTACATCATAAATGAACGCTAGTAGTTCACAATGCAAAGGAAAATTAATTATAAAGCAATTTTATAATGTTATATTTTTTATGATAATCTTAAGCGAACAATATGATATTAAAAAATTACACTATATTGACTATTAGAATTACACATCTACCCATCACAGAATTTTATGGTCTAGTTATTATACAGCTTAACCCTCTCTGACCGAAGCTTCCGTCTCTCAGACGGGAATGATTTGCTTTGATGCCTGTAGATAACGCTGTGGTGTGATTTTTGGGTGGGCTGCCTTGACATCTTTAGTTGGACTCTACCCATCGAGAGGATCACGTGGTGATACTTGGCAATTTTTTTCAACTCACGATATTGCGCGTTTCCTTATCTATCATCGTCTATCAGTAACTATATTTTTATAGTTTTTTCGTTTTTGGTATTATTTTTAAAAAAATATTTTTACATGAATATAAATAATTTCTTATAAGTTTTTATAAAAATACTAGTCACAATTCTTGTGATAAAAATATATCAATATAGTGTGCCTCATAAAGACTTAAATATTATAAATTCCCTTCAATTTTATGAGCGATAAGGAAATTAAAAACAGTCCTTAAGGTAATAAAATTCAAAAAAAATTTGCGTACCCGTTCTGTCAGACGAATGTTTCTAAGAGCGGCAAAAAAATTGATGTTCCGGCCAGAGGGTTAAGCTACCATTGCTTTAAATTTTATATAACACATTTAATACTTTTTACAACATATTAATTTTCTTTAGTACGGCAATTACAGGCCAATGATATTTCATTATAATAATAAAAGACAACTTGGAATGTAAAAGTATACATATCTTCAATGAAAAATTAGTATTATTATCAAACAAAGAATATCTGATTTATGTTTTATACATGGTCTATACAGTAGTGTTTGGCCTGTTCGTTGATAATATACAAGATGTGGCTTGTGTATTTCAAAATTTCATCAAAATTATTTACAATTCTTATTTTCGAAAGGTATCCAATTTTATCTCGTATTTTTTGCACATGTTTTATAATGCCAGAAAGAACTTTTACAATGTGCAACTATTTCATTTTTAGCTCTTAACATATTCTGATTTACGCCATTTATGGCTTTACATTTACCAATATATAAAAATCTTTATCTTCAAATAATTCTTCTGTATCGTTTTCAAATATACATTGTTCAGATTCACTAATGATATACAGGGTGAGTACAAATGATGGACACGATTTTAAAAAAATCATATTATTGAAACTACTGCACATATTACCATAAATGATACATGAATGCAAAGGAAATATACCGTTTTTTTCTGTTACAAGTGTTCGATGTGTGACTCACTTGTTGTACGGCATACTTCTAATCTGTAATCCAGTTCGTTTCATACATTTTGTAGCATCACTCTATCAAAATGGTTCGTAATGCTGCACAAATTCTTACTTATCGTCTTCTGCTATTTGCTGTGTCAATTGCAAATGGTATGCCATGAAACTTAATTTTTTTCGTAAAATTTTTCATACTATTTTCTGGGGCATTCCAAGTTCACAGATGGCAATTCTCGTGGACTTCCGTGGACTTCAAACAAAACTCTGTCTCAATCTCTCCACTGCTTCTTCCGAGACACTTGGCCGGCCACTGCTCTTCTTCCTACACACGCAAACTGTTTTCTAAAATTGATATCTTCGCATAATGCTCTTGTTGGTTGGTGCTCCTTTTCCGTGGCGATTTCTTAATGCACGTTGCACCGAAACAACTGGGGGAAAAAACGTGCATACTCTAATACTCGGAAACTCTTCACTGTCATTGACCTCATGTTTAGATTTCAATCACTGTGATTTTGAATGTGCTGTTGATCATTAGTGGAAAAAAATTGGCACATTTCTCTTTACATTAATGCATCACTTATTGTAATATATGCAGTAGTTTCAAAAATATGATTTTTTAAAATCGGGTCCATCATTCTTACTCATCCTTACTCACCCCCTCACCTTGCAGTGACTCTCCCGCAGGTAACATAAATCAGAGGCTTACAAAAGCTCAACGACTGATCCGAGAGTAATTTCTTTGCAGCCCAATCGTCGAACGCGCAGCACATTTGTCTGTGGACCGACAAGCTGATAGCTCAAGTCGAACATCAACTCTTTGTAGTCGGAATGGTTACAAGGAAAAAACTAGATAGCAGCACAGCCTGGTACAACTGATTGAGTACACACTCCATGTAGAGTCTACGACAGAGGTGGTGAACCTTTATGGATCAAGGTGCCATTTTTTCCAAAGAAATGTCTAATGACGTATAAACGTGCCGTCAAATAATTTTGACTTGAGATTATTGGGAAATAATAAAACTAAATACGAATAACATAAAAATCTATTTACTACCTTTTTGCGCTGTATAGTTATAAATGTTTTAGTTATTCGTGTTATTCAAATTAAATTAACATTAGTGTGACTTCTGTTTTTGCCGATAGGATGACAAATATATTAGAATTGTAAGATGTTATTTTTTGTAGAATACATGCTGAATTTGGGTTGCTGGTTTCTTAGCAATTAATTATTTTTGCTGTGGTTCACGTTTTTTGACAAGAGGGTTTGGGATGTGTTTCAAATACTATTTTACAGAAGATGTTCTGCAAACCACTATTTCAGAACATAAAGCGCAAACCGCTTTGTAGCCTTTACTAATAATACCATGTTTCTCAATCCACTAAGTTTGAAATTCTCTGTTACACGTACTAACTTGCACTTTTTGTTCTTTTTCTGAACTAGCCATGTTAAACAACTGTTTAAAAAATCGTAAATATAAACCAGGTAAACTTTAAAATACAGTTGTGCCAATGAAATTGACTGTGCTATGCGTAGACAAACTTCATCATAAGCAATTGTAGTCTACAACGTAACTAAGGCAAGACAATTTAAAATTTTGAAAAATAAAATGCAAACCATTTTGATCACTGAGGTGCCAAAAATAGTGTGTCGCGTGCCACTGGTTCGTCATCCCTGGTCTACGACATTCCCAATAAATCATAAATAGTAATATAAAGGACTACGGTGCATACTTCAAATTCTCAAATAGAGACTGGTGATAACGTCAATGGAAAACATTCAAATCTATATCGATTTCAGAAATTGCAGAAAAAACATTTTTTTAAGTATTACTCAGAAGGTATCTCAACAGCAAAAAAGATTTTACTCTCTTAGAGGGGGTAAGCGGTGACCCCTTTTTCCACACTTAATAATTGGCTTGATTCCGAATAACTTTTCATCCTAGTCGTCTCAATGCACAGCACAGTAAATAGCTGAAGAGTAGCAGGTTGATGGTTGAAATTGAGTATTAAACCCAAAACTATTTTTAGCCGAAACTATAATATAATCACTCAAATCTATCACTTTCCCGAAATGTGCAACTACATTCTAGCTTTTTTTTATCTTCATAAGATGTCTTGAAGAATAAGTCGAATAACTTTTCTTTTTCAATTCCTACTATTAGCTCACAATCTCTATATGTTTATTTATTTATTTATCTTGGTGGAGTTTTCAATTGTTAATAAAATACATTTTAAAGAGCTCAATTGAGCTGAAATTTTATATACATGATTATTTTGGATGACAATACAATAATTTAATTATTATTAATAAAGATTAATTGATTAAAACTAATTATTCAAAGAATTTCAAATACAGCTACGTTGATATAATTTTTGGCGACTTAGCGACGATTTTGGCGACTTGTGCCAAACTTGAAAATAGTTTTTTTCTCACGTTTTAAAGCATTCAGTTGAACTGAAATTTTATAAACACGATTGTTTCGGATGACAATACGATACTTTAATGATAATTAGTAAAAATTAATTTCCACTTAATGTTGTGATTCTGTCATATATATATATACATATTTATATTAATTGCAACTATTTAATAAAAAGTAGCTAAAATAAAATTTTTCTTTGTTGATCTACGTAGGAATTGACTTAAAAGATTTTTTTTATATTACTTGTTTACAAATTAAGATTGCCATGATTCAATTTTTTCCCAACTATTTAAAATAAAACAATAATTTAGTTTAATATAGATCAAATATATAATTTATAAATATAAACCAAAACGAAGAAAAACTATTTAAGAATAGGCGTCTAAACAGTGAATGAAGCAGAGCACTGCTCATAATAAAAGGAATGACTGAAATTTTATCTTAAAAATCGGACAAATTCGTTTCCTCGCAAAGGGAATGGATCAGTAGAAGAATAATCAATGAGATCTGCATTGTTTAAATTTTATATTTAAAAATAATACAAAAAACAGTTTATTTGTCGTAAAATTTAGGCAGATGCACCCACTGAAAAAGTGTAAGAAAAATTGCTAATGAAGAAAAAATAAATTAACTTATATTATTTATATTCCAGTACATTTGGTGGTATTTTTTTCTAGGTTTGCTAGGTTTCTTAATTAATAAAACGATCTTTATATCCACGTGGGAAATTAATAAGAAGTTGTATGCTATCTTTAAGGGTTGCTTTCATTGAAATAATTATTATTTATATATCTTTGTGTTTACTTCACTCTAGATAATTTCCAAGAAGTTGATTTACTAAAGATAAAAAAATAAATAAGTAAATAAAATTTCTAAGAAAAAACCCTAGATATAATAAAACCACGTATTTTCTAGAAATAATTTTTTGTTGGACATATTCTTGATGACTTCGAAAAAACTAGAATGGAACAAGTAAAGAAAGAAATTCTTAAGCGACAGGGAAAAAAATAGACAAAAGGAACAAAGAACCTGCCACAGAGGGGTCTCAGCTATATTAAATTTTCTGAGAGTTTACAAATGATGACGGAAAATATCTGAAGCTTCAGTTATATGAGAAAAGAAACTCACTAAACATTCTTAGAAAAATATGTGAAGCTATACGGAAATATAAAATGTGAATTTTTATCAAATTAAATTTCAAATAAAGGTAAATAAGGTAATCGGTAGCTTAGCATACATATTTATTTATAATTAGCTCAATTATATAACAAAAAATGTAAGATTAATTCAAAAATAATCTATTTTCCTTCTAAAACGATAATGAATTTTTAGTCTTTGATAAATAACTGAGTGTATTTTATATTGAGACTTATATAAACTTTTTATTTAGAACAAAAACTTTTGGACACTATTTATTGAGGCAAAATAAACATTTTTAATACAGCAAAAATGTATTTTTTCCTTTAAAGGGTAGCTCAAATAAGCATTTCTCAGGTTATTTTAAAAATCAATTATATTGCTGTGATGGATTATTTAGCTGATCTTTTCAGAAATATTGCATTCAATGAAAACGCATTATCTGATAAAAGTTTCTAAAATATTCTCAAGGAATTTAATGCGAATTTTACCAATCTTCATGCTAATAACTTGATATTTCAAAATTCAGTACGATTATTTACTACGCCTTTGAATTCTAGACGGAAAAGTGCTTTACTAAACTTTTATTACGCTTTAGATTCTTCAGTTCCAATGATTTCCATGGAAACATTTGTTCAAATATCCCTGAGAGACTTCCTTTTCAATTGCAAATCATATGATAATTACATGCAAATACTATCCGTACTTAAATGGAGTACTTACTCTGTTGTACAGTTGAAGATTATTCATCACCCAAACAAGTTGTATTACTTTCGCTGTAGATACTTCCCTCACATATTTCAAACAGCATTCGAGTCTCTAGAGAAATTTAAATTCACTCCTTATTCATTATACGTAGCCTTCTTCTCACTGCTCCTTAAATGGATCTCATTTTTCACCAACCGGCACCATTGACTTAAAACTGTTGGATGAACATTTCCCTTGCGGTAAATATTGCAAAAGCTAACTCCCGCTGTGTTCTTTGACAATAAACGTACCATACTCTGCTCTTTTCCAAAGAATCAAACGGTGAGGCTTCTTCAATATTGAAAAGAAGCAATCCAATGCAGTATTCTCACAGTCGGTATTTTTACTTCCTTTTATATGTTTTGAATGGGATTTAGTTTGGTTTGCGGTATATATTACAGCATAATATATAAATTAGCTAATATTGAACTTTCGAATTACTTAAGTATAATTTAACAAGAATCACAAAAAGCTATCTTATACTCTTTTAATACTAAATAAATTAGCTAAAATCAACAGTTTTATATTTGTTGCTTAATTTTCATAACAGGGTTTAGTTTTCCCTGAAAATTATATATATATATATATATATATTAGAAAAACATAATGCGAAAAATAAGATTTTCTATATCGTTCACCCTCATTCTTAATTATTCTTTGCTCTCCACTCCATTGAACTCTTTATCGAAATATGTGGATTTAATTAAATTTAAAATACGTGCTTAAATTAATATTTTATGTGACAGTCTAAATATTAATTTTCTTGATATTTCAATGATTGTGTTCTACTAAAGTTATAAAAACCGTAAAAAATATTTTATCAAAAAAGATTACTACGTTTGACAAAGCTCTTTAAATTCTTTTCTGTATCCATAAAAGAAGGTAGATCTAAATAACATATTATTTGAATACTTCACCTTCTTAGAGAGATAAATCTTAAGCCACATTTGTCTGGTTCAAAATGGAAGCTATCAAAATTTACATTGAAAGTTAATACTGCGTGAGAGAAACAGGATATTACAATTTTCTTTTGTCTATTATCTTATATTCTAACATTAGTAAGTGATTTTTAAAGAAACTTTCAATTTTCAGGGTTAAGGAAAAACTGATTCATAATCTTTAGAAGTACTTATGGGTTTAAAATGTCAATGTGTTAGTCTTAGCACGACTTTCCAAAAATTATGAAAATCCATTCTTAGTTGTAGTTCGGAGACGGTCCAAAACTTTAAGCATTAAATAATTCTCGTAAAGAGGTTTTAATTATTACCACTCTTAGTACGAGTATAGTTGTCACAAAATATTTTAACAGCTTTATAATTTTACTTTCATTTTCTAATATTTTCAATTGCTATTTTTTTATCTTTTTCCTTAAAATTCTATTATTTTTCGTTTACTTTATTCTTTCTTTATTATTTTATCGTTTTAATTTTGATTGATTCAAAGCTGCAAACTAGTTTCCAAAATTTCAGAAGTTTATCACAAAATAAAATGGATAGTTCTTACCTTTAAAAATGCTATTCAATCCAATTCGAAACAGAAAAAAAAAATTCCCCTTTCTCCTCCTTATTCAAAATTAGTCAAATGTTTTCTATACTGAAAATGTAATAAATAACACATTATACCAAGAAGACTTTTGCTCACCAACTAAACAAGACTTGGAGACTATCTTCAACTATCCGATTCACAAGCTATAGTCAAAAATATCTAAGAATGTCTTTTTGAACCACCTTTAGATGACACACCTTTCCACATGTATGCTAGCTAACTTCCAAGTTTTTAAGCCTCGATGAATTTAACGTGCTTCATCGCCTTTGCATAAAGTTTCATTGCTCAAATCAGGACTGGATTGATTAGCTGATTTTTAATAACATCACACTTTAAGGTACACGAGGACTGTTGGCTACGAACCTCGAAATTTTGAACCGGTCAAGTGACGAGAAAGACACCTGAACTGGCACCACACTCTCCAAAATTCTACACCATGCCAATCAGGACTCGAACACACAACTAGACTGAAACAACACCGTCCACAGTTGCAGATCTTTACTGTAACCCCGTAATTTCAACCACCATAGCCAGACTATGTATAAGACACTTTAAAGGGATGAAAATATCTCCTGATGGTCAAAGAAGTTATAATACTTGTCTTCACTGTCCTGATATTCAACTTTCTGCTAACTATATTTTTAATTGTCTTTCTATATTGGGTAAGCTCCACAACATAGACCTAAACCCTACGGACCATCAAGTGCTTTATTCGCTAAAGGTCGTCGACACAGCAAGACGCCTTCGACGCCATTTGATTTCCCGGCATAAACAAGACAACAACATCGTCCACGAGCTCTTATGTCATAACCATTCAGTTATCGTGATTACTAACGCAGAAAGCAGAAAAATTCAATTTCTAGAAAGCACATTTGTCTCGTAATTTAAAAAAAAATTTGCCTAAAAAATATTATTCTTTTTGAATGCTCAGGAGATGATTCTCTGTCAATTATAAATCCTTTAATATTTTACTTCCCTTCCTTCAAAAGAAATATCTTCATAAACAGTTCCAAATGTTATTAGAAGTTTGCTAAGTATATAAGTAGTATCTAAGCTAGAAGTATCTAAGTTTGGATAGATTTTACCTTTTAATTTCGATTTAGTTGACGTTTTATCAAGCGTGCACTAAATTTTGTCTCTAATTTACTCACTTTGTGCCTATTAGAACTACACAGCGGGATATTAGTGAATTTTGTAAATCGAAACAATCAAAAGACCAAACGTTCCACACCTATCAATAGCAAATACATCATTTATCTCCAAATATTCATAATATTCGGGATTTTGAGGTTGAACAAAATTCATTATAAAACAATTACTCTCCCATTACTCTGCACAGTAATTTTGGTAGATTAGAATTCGAACATTATTTTATGTCATAAACAAAACGTGTGTTTCTTCGACAGATTTCGATTACCATGTCATTTTAACCCTTTATATATAAATATTGAATTTTATATTAAACGCTTATTCTTTAGACATTGTTCATAAAAAAGGGATGGAATTTTAGCTAGCTAATTGATTTTCCTTTTTCTTCGATTGCATTTAGAATATTTTTATACTATGAATGTATAAAGATGATAAAATAAATCAATGTTTTTTAGACATAGCAATTTATTGTGGAAAGAAAGATAACTAATAATAAACTAACTAAATATCTCATTGATTAATGGTTATGTTATTAATAATTTTTATTATTATATTTTATTGCTGTGTATACAATTATATATAGTATTAATAGCAATTAATGTAACGAGTTTTTGCTCCTTTATTTAAATGAAAATACTTAAGCTATAATGTGTAAATATTTTGCAGCTACAAATAAAATTCAACTCTCTACTTGAATAGATTCTTGACAAATGAATTAAGCTTTACTTTGCAAAATAAAATACGTTTTTAAACTTAGTTTTTAATATGTGTGATCCATTTAATACTTATAAGACCACAAATTTTACTTTAATTTTAAAATCTTTCAAAATCATAATTTTATTGAATTAAAATGCCTTAGTAATGACTAGAATTCGTTGACTTTTTTGCATAAATTGATTAAAAATGTTGAAATTTTTCAATATTTTTTTACCATATTTGTTGAACCAATCGAGACTGAGGTTGTAAGCTAATCGTTCCAAGTGAAGCTTAAATTTCGTCGCGAAATTCAAGTCTTGGTTTACTGAAGTCTTCACACGATGAATAAAGGGTCCCTGGGTCCCAAATTCCTCACGTGCTATGGTGTAGAGTTTGGAAGACTGAGGTACTAATCAGGGACGTCTTAAGGCATGGGCCAACTGGGCGCAGGGCCTCGTCTCGTTCTCGACTCAGCTTTAATACGATCATAATTTAAATAATTTCAATAGTAAGTGTTATTTCCGATTGTATTCTCCGAAAAACTGGGAATTTCGGACAATATCATGCAATATATACATGTGATGACAATCGTCCACGGGCAGGACTAGACCTATCACCATACACCATCATTACTCATTCAGTGAAAAGGAGGCGGTTGAGCATCAATTTACTCAAATGCCTGTTTGAGTTGATTGAGTTTGTACGATCGTAAGTTATGCACATTTATTTGTTTCGGGTTATTGTTCGTACAAGTATTTGAGAACGTATAAGCTATGTATTGTACACTTTTAAGAGTCATAGGTGGGGTCTGCATTTGTGTAGGAACCTAGAGCCTACTTTTGAGTAAGGGCCTAGTGCCTCAACAAGTCTTAAGACGTCCCTAGTACTAATTAAGAAGTCATCCTTGTCACTTTACAGTATCTCAAAATTACGAGGTATGCTTACGACGTACATTTAAGCCCATTTTGTTGAGTTATTGTTATAATCTATAAATACCTTTTTGTGTAATTTCTTTTGGTTTATTTGTTATGCATTAAATAAATCATTGTACGTAATTGAGTATGAAAATTAGTTCTTGGTGATAAAAACAGACTAAGAATTCATTTTCTTAAGAACTGTAAGGTTATTTACTATGTTATCTACATTAATTAATGGCTGCCACTTATAATAAATTTAATAAAGCTATTCATTCTCATCTTCTCAGAACAATACGTTCCATTTATCTTCCCATTCTGAAAATTAGATTTATTCTCCAAATAACAGCATTGTTCTGAATAATTTAGTATTTTTGCTTTCAAGCACCCACGTAGAATGTTAACAAAAGCTCGCATTTTTATTCATTAGATGTGCAGAGATTTTCTCAGGCCCACGTTTTGCTAAGTCAATTATTTTTCAGCAGAAATTAAAAAGAAAGTTTGAAGAGTGTTTTCTGGAGCAAAGCTTTCCGTCTTTACATTTTGGAATTTTTTTACCCACATTACAATACAAAATCATATGTATGGAAATGCATTCACACAAGAATTACTTCTTTTTTTTGCTTGCCGACTTTTTTGTAAAAAAAAAAAAATAAATAAGAAGGAAAAGAATTTTTAAAAAAAATTTCTATTATTTGGGAGAGTATTATTTATACAAAAGAAGTAAAAAATTCTCCAAGAGAAATAAAGGGAATCTGAAAGAAAGCATACTTCATTTCGAAAAATATTTGCATTGCAAGTGTTTTGTACGCTTAAAATATACTACAGCAATTATAATGCATAAAAGCATAAAATACACGCATTTAAAAAATAATTTAAAATTTAAATTTCTAAATAATAATTTTTAAATAATAATAATAATAAATAATTAAATTTCTAAAATTAAGGTAATTTGGATGGTTATAATCTATCGGGTTTTATAATTAGGCCCATAAACTATACGTCGTAAAGAAAGTTACATAATTTTTTATACAATATAAACTAAAATATTATACAGGTATTAAGCCATGAAGTCTTTTTTTACATATTCTAGTAGTATAACAATTCTATTAGTATAACAATAGAAGAGTAATAAAGAAAATGTTTAACCTTACTCTCTCAGCCATGTAAAAAAATTTGTTTTGCTTAGTCAAATCACAAAATATATAACTTTTAAATATTTATTTGACAAAAAATGAGCATATTTATTAATACTGTCATATATATATAATCTGCTTTTTTTCTATTTTTAAATTTTCCTAAATTTGATAACTTATAATTAAACAGAGAAAAAAGGGATTTAATGTTATCGGAAGTCACTTTCAGAGTTAGAATTCCCTGAATGAAAAACACAACTAAGTAACAAGTTCTAAGATAGTACGATTATTATTTCTTAAAGATCGATTAGAACTGTTCAAAAATATGAATGCAGTGCATGAGTACACAAAATTTTTACGAACTTCTGCAACTTTTCGTTTTGCCTATAAAGGAAATTTAAATGTAGATTTTTTAGCAGCGAATCTGAATAATTTCTTTTTTTATTAATTTAAAGTTGGCTCACTCTTAAATTGTTTTTAAGCAAGCACTCAGAATCCATTTATTTTTTCATCATAACTAATAACTAAAAGATATAAAGAAGTAAAATGGTTATATTTATAATCATAATTTTTAAAAAGTAAGAGGCATATTGATTCGTTGGGATTTTCTCATATATATATTAAGTTGGGGGAAAAGAAATCCATTATTTATGCATGAAATTCAAAACTTTATGTAACATGCTTCGGATTGTCCGATTTGGGTCAAATATGTACCTTTTTCTCGTATAATTTGTTGCTATTTTAAAGATAACTTCATATTGCCTCTCTCATAGAAATCTTGGCCTTTATTTGCGAAAAACTCTAGTAACCGATTTTCACAATCTTCTCTTGATCCCAACTTCTTATCACTATGGAAGTCTTGCAATGCGAGAAAAAGGTGGTAATCGTTTGGTACCAGGTTCGAACTATATGGTGGATGCATTAAAACTTCTCAACCAAGCTCCCAGAGTTTCTGGTGAGTCACTACAGAAATGAATGGCCTGGCGTTGTCCTGATGGAGCACAACACCTCTTCTGTTGACCAATTCTGGCCGTTTTAGAACAATCGCTAGATTCAAACGGTTCAGTTGATGACAGTAGAGATCTGAATTTAGTGTTTGGCCATACGGAAGCAACTCCTAATAAATTATTCCTTTCCAGTCCCACCAAACACACAGTAGAACCTTTCTGGCCGTTAGTTCTGGTTTGGCCACCATTTGAGCTGCTTCACCGTTTCGTTCTTCACCAAGATCGTTTTCTCACAATATTGTCGTATGTGACCCATTTCTCATTCCCAGTCACCATCCGCTTAAGAAATGGGTTGATTTCATTCCGTTTGACCAGGGCTTTGCAGATGAAAATTCGATCCATCATGTTTTTTGGTGTGGCACCCAAACATCGAGCTTCTTTTTGAATCCAACTTTGCTCAAATGGCTTAAAACTGTTTTATAATCGATCTTTATCTCCTGGGCGATGCTAAGACTACTAACACGCCGGTCAACTTCGATTATTTCTGTGATTTTATCGACATTTTCGATGACGGGCGTGGGGCAACTTTAACATCAAAAATGCCTGAACGGGATCGATGAAACCAAAATTGCACGTAATTAGCTGTTACAATATTGGCACCATATGCACCATTCCCAATTTCAGCCGCCTGTTTTTCATTTTTTCAAAGAAAAAGTGTAAAATGTACCGAATTTTCTCTTTGTTTACTTCCATTTTTAACACCCTGTAACTCACAACTGAATGGACCAAACAAAAAACGACAAAATAATTTTTTTAGTATGAAATGTCACCTTGACAACGAGCATAAATTTGAAATTGTTTGATCGATGATACTTCACGAGATATCGACACTACAGCCATAAACCGAATATATATATATATATAATATCAAAAGTATCCAGACAATTGTATGTCTTGTTCTCCGGCAAATAATTCAAGAATTAGTAAGATATTGGTGTCACTTTTTACTGCAATAACAGCAGCCACTCTCATGGAAAGGCTATTCAATAGGTTTTTGAGTGTTGCAGCAGGAATTCTACGCCATTCTTGCAGAACACTGGTCAGCCCTGTCACCCATTTGAGCTGTTGTGTGGTTCAGTTCGCAGTCAACACTCTAGGTTATCCCTTTATCACATATTTGTGGGATTCAAGTATGGGCTCTGAGCAGGTCTGACCAACCCCTAAACATATATGTCAATAAACTACGCCTGCACAAACTGTGCAGTATGGACAGGAGGCATGATCCTGTTGAAATAGGAAGGAACCTTCTCCAAACTATTGTCCCAATGTAGATAGCGCGGGATTATCCAAACTGTGTCAGATAGGCTTTCGTCATGAGAGCTCCTTGTACAAGAACCAAAGGCAGGCCAAACCATGAAAAACACATCAAACTATTACGTCTCCTCCTCCAAATTTCCTTTGCGGCACAATAATATCAGTTTCAAAGTGTTCGCCGGATAATCTCCAAGCTCAGACTATATTATCGGGTTGTCGGATAGTATACCTTAGCTTGTTACTCCGAAACACGTGATGAAATTTCTCAAGACTTCAGTGTTGTCGAATTTTGCACCACTATAAGCAACACTTAGCATTGTTTGTGCTAATTTTCCTTTATAAGCAGCAGATCTGCCATGATAATCAAGATTTCGAAGTTCAGGACGAACTGTTATTGATAGTGCATCCAGAAGCTTCTTGGAATTCCCAGTCTATTATAACCAAACCGTCTATTTACCAAATTGTGGTTGCATACAGTTACAACCCCTCAGGGCCGTTTTTCCGCATAGGCACGTACCTAGGGCTAAAAAAATTGGAGGGTGAAAAGAAGAGAAAAAATTAAAATTACAGCGAACGTACCACCACCTAGCGAGTCATGAGAGAAGCATTTCTACCCTTAACAGAGTAAAGACTGAAATGAAATCTACTATGGAAAAAGAAAAGCTTAACCGTTTTGATTCTGCTATGCAATCAAAATGATATTTTAATGGAAATTAATTATAGTGATGTAATTAATAATTTTGCAATGATCAATACTCAAAAAAACCTTTGTTATAAAAGTACAATGACTGTGACTCAACAAATAATATCTAAAAGTAAAACATAATAAAGAGATATTCGATGAAAAAGATGATAATTAACAAGCTTACATCAGCTCATGCAGTAATGTATACTCTATACTAACTGCAATCTATTTCATTAATTTACCGCAGTAACTTACAAAAGGGTGGGTGAGTTGAGGGTCCATGATGCCGTATGATAAGAAATGAACAAGAGTTACCTAACTATGCCACTATCATTTCCTTACGGCTTAAAGTTGTAAGTCCAGGACACGGAGGGTCCATAAGAGGTGGATAATGGAAAAACTCTCCAAAGAACAACAACAACAAAAAAAAAAATAGAAAGGGAAAAGTAAGAGGTTTAAGGGAAAATCCTTCCCAAACCAAAACTGGCAAGGTAAAAACTGAAGGAGGGGAGAGGCTGTGGAAATAATAGGGAGTGACGTAACAATTTGAAGTGCCTAGGGAGTCGAGGAGGTTAAAAAGAGCCCTGCAATCCATGCATATTTTCTTCATGATAACATTATATACAGTAAAACGAGACACCCATAACGCAACAGAAATGCCATGGACCCTCTACAGCGTAACAACCGATAACTTCACCATGTTCAAAATGATTTAGCTAAAGTTTTCCTCCTTATTTTAGCTATGAAATTACAATTACGGACTCGTCTTAGTTCTTATGCTCCTGTCTGGAATCTAGCAGCTCAACGTCACTGGTTGAATTTACTATTTCGAGGGGTGTCCGTATACTTTTACAAATACTTTTCAGAAGCATTTATCTTTTTTGAGCCTGAATAGCATTATTAATAGATATAAGTATGTGAAAAAGATATTTATACGCTGACTGTATCCTAATTACGCACTTACAATTGGTCCAAGCAGGAGTGCTACCTGCCACTCTAAGCTGATTATAAATATTAGCCTTTTTTATGTTTTTTAACTCTTTTTTAATTTAATAATAAAAATAAGTATATATACAGGATGACCATAATTAAATTGCAAGTATTCAAGGGGTGCTGGAGAGAAAACTACCGGGAATATTCCAGGGACATTTGGTATTTACATATTTCAGAACATGCGCAAGTCAAATATGCAAGAAAAAAAATCCACCATTTTCACCCGATAGATGACACTGTACCGTATTTCAGCCCTCACCAGTGGCATATACAACTTCCAAAATCAATTAACAGAGCATAATGACATTCTAAGAGGCATACAAACAATTTGAAACATCCCTTACAGTTTATCAAAATTCCATACAATTCGCTTCATTAATTAAATTTTTATAGTATCTTGTAATAAAAAATTAACGTAAATTAATATCAATAAAGACGCTTTGGAAAACAATTTAACCATCATTTAAAGCAATGAAATTATCACATTATGTGCTCAATATGCGAACCACCAGATGCAACCACATGCTGAAAATGTAAGACAGCATGGTTCACCCCCGTCGCATTTGAAATCTCTGTTGTAACACACCTCACGTGTCTCGTTATGCTAGATTTCAATTCAGAGAAGCATGTCGTTCTCTATAAACGATATCTTTCAGATGTCCCCACAGATAAAAATCGCAAGGATTAAGGTCTGGTGAACGTGGGGGCCAAACGTTTTTGAAGCCTCGACTTATGACTCGGTCCCAGTGTCGCGTTAAATGACATAGAGGCCCTTAGGTAGTCGAATTCTAGGGACCCTGAAGCCTGTTTTTCGAGCACTGACATAAAACTGAACACGCTCTTGTGGGCCCCAAAAAAGCGTGGGGCCCGAGGGCAATTGCCTACTCCGTCTAATGAGTAATCCGGCACTGTTCGATCAGCACCAAAGGTATCATGTAGCAATTTTTGAACAGGTTTAGCGATGTGAGAGGGTGCTTCGTCCTGCATAAATATCGTGGTTTCTAAACAATGTCTCTCTTGAAATGCTGGAATCAGCTGTTCTCTCAATATCGCACCCTAGCTAGTCCCTGTAACACTACAGCGTTTGGGACCACTTGGAGTTGGGGTCTCAAAGAAATATGGACCCACAAGAAATCACGTCATTCCACATAATTATTGAATAATTGCTACCATTCTGACATAATATCTTCACTAACAATGCACGTTCCTTCTTATTCAGAGTCATGATTGACAATCACTCAATGTGGTCTTGTTTTTATATTGTTCGATGGGCTTAAAATGTGCATATATACCGTCGATAAGCATTAAAACACAGCACAGCACCATCTATCGGGTAAAAATAGCGATTTTTTTCTTTGCATATTTGATTTGCGCATGTTCTGAAACGTGTAGATACCAAATTTCACGGGAATATTACCGGTAGTTTTCTCTCCAACATCCCGTGAACTTTTACAGTTTGATTATGGCCACCCTGTATATATATATATAGGCTGATTCTCTACAAACAAGAGATAACATCCAACAATCACATTCGAAAAACACATAGACAGTAGGAAAATCACACAATGAAGGTCATGAGTAACCGAGATTAAATATATATATATATATATATGTCTGGTGAATTCCAATTTCTTCCTGCCTTAGCACTGTAGGTTCTAGTACTTCTTCACTTTTATTTTATATTACTATATATATGTAATGTGGGTAACAAACTACTTATAATCCTTCACCATCAAGTACGTTTAAGTAACGATAACATATTCAAGCTCACCGTTCTAGTACTTTATGTTTCATTTTTATTTTACAAAGAAACAAATTATTTAAATACATACCGTGCACAAGCCAACAATCAGAAGAACTGATGTCAGGACCGAAATAGCTGCAAAGATCAACATCAAAATGCTGAAGGTCAGGAGAACGGGAAGCAGCACTGCAATGAAATAACGTATAAGAAATTAAACAATTAGAAGAATTCATTCAATTTTATATTTGCAAATCAGTATGAAAGACAATAATTATATTCTAAAGAATTATAGTGGAAGCTTAAAATAAGTAAATAATTTTTTTTAATATTTCAACTTGGACAGAATATAAATGAACTCGGAATATAGGCATATTATAGAGCATAAAGTTAAATATTTCATTACGCAAATTTTCCCTTAAAAATATTATAGTAATAGTTTCCTTTAACGTTATTTTCACAAGTTATAGAAATAAAAAAAAGTAAATAATATGAAAACAATTCTAAACATCTTTTTAGATTGTAATTTTTGTTTAACTGCCTCTATTAGTTTTAAAAAAGTTGTCTATAAGAAAGACTCAAATTGTATCAATTTATTACGTCTTTACAAAAAAAAGTGTCAATAATATTAAAGTGTAATTCTCTTCAATTTAAAGCATTCCTTTATAGATCACATCTGGCAATATTATATATATAGTTCATAATAATTATTATTATTATAATATACATCATTTTTAGGATAATACTGCTGTTGAGAAAATATATTATATAAATATAAAGCATCTGAAAATTTTCCCTTTAATTGTCTTGAACAAAGAAAAATTCAAAATAAAAGGAATATGAAAAAAAAAAAACGCTCTAAAAATTATATATATAAGTAATATAGCCACTAAGTAACATAGACGTGATTGTGTTTCCTTTAATGAGATCTTATGGTAAATAAATTATTGTTTAAAAAAACTAAAAAACACGCTTTTATGGTTAATCGAACTAAAAAGTAAAAAAAAAATAATAATAATAATTCTTAATATAAGAATAAAATGATTTACGGGAAAATTAATGTCATTGTGGTAAAAGCGTGGGGTGTGTGCTTTGTACTAAATTTTAACACTGACTCAGCATTTCGGAACAGAACTAGTAAGAAATTGTAACAATTGATATAGAGCACCCCACGCTTTAACCCCAATGAATTGAATTTTCTCGTAAATCATTTTATTCTTATACTAAGAATTATTTTTTTACTTTTTAGTTCAATTAACCATAAACGTGTGTTTTTTAGCTTTTTTAAACTATAATTCACATTTTTCATTTTTTAGTTCTATCTACAATAAAAGCATGTATTTTTAGTTTTTTAAACTATCAGTTATTCATACACGTTTTTTTTTTAATTTTTGGCCTGCGACCGAAAAAGTTTGCCCATCCTTGAGTTAGAACACATTTTTTCACATGCGCGAGTCTTTTATTTTATTTCCATTTTTTTTCACCAATCTCCTTTTTTTGTGTTGTAGTTCCTTTTTTCTTAATCTTTATATTAATCATTTCACATTCCATTATTATTCCTAAGAGTAATCGACAATTAAACTGTTTTATACGAGAGTATTCGTAGAGGTGTTTTTTTTAAAGGTTCAGGTTTTGGATCACAGGTTTCTTAAAAATGATAAATTTTGGATAAAAAACATAGCACTATTAATTGTAATAAATGTAGAATTATACTTCCATTTAAAAAGTAATTAGAGAAAAATTATTCCGACCCGATCTCGTGGATACGCATATCTCTCAAACATATATCCATCTATATCTTTTCTTTGTCATCTGCAGTAGTATATTTCAAACACGTCCTCATTTGCATTCAAGGTGTTGCCAACTGCAGATGACTAAACCTCCACAGATCGGGTTTAAATCATATTTGAGACTCAAATTCGAGATCTCAGCACGGAAATTGAAAAAAAACATTAAAACATTTTATAGACTGTCTAATGGCCATGGCTAGGTCTTCGAAAAGTTTTAGATCAACTCTGATACCAAGTGATTCCAAATCGAAAAGAAAAAAAAACTGTTCAGGTTTTCTTCGATTAATTCAGCAAGTTTTGTTTTCACTTTCACAGTTCAAGGTCGGCTGAAGTGGGGAATCAGCTGTTTTGGTAAAATGAATTTTGAAAAACAGAATGCCTAAGTTTAGCAGTTAGGACATAAATTATTTTTTTTTCTCATTCACATGTCTTTGTTTTATTTCCATTTTCAGAAAAACTAGACAATTGTTTATATTACGATAAGAAACTGCCAACACACCCATCCTTTCCTTTCTCACATAAAGAACACTTTATTTGTTTATTTTATTTGTATTAATGATACGCGTTTTCATTTTTAGGGTTGCACCTTAATCTTTTAGTCGCTAAAACTGAAATTAGTCGCCAAATGTGAAAATGGAATATGGAATTAGTCGCAAAATCTGGAAACGGTATATGCAATTAGTCGCCAAATAAAGAAATCCTTATATCTGAGGATCCTGATCAGGACAATGAAACAAAATTATTTTTTTATCCTAAGCCCATCTTCGGCATCTCTACCATTAGTCGATGAGCAGCCCAATGAAATGATGACGAAGCAACAAAAAAAAAAAAAAAGGATCAAAATTTGCCTCCATAGGGTTGTCTACAAAAAAACTTCAAAACAATGTGGCAGTGTCTGAGGTAATCACCATCCATTTCACCTTGGTGGCACATAGGGCAACAAGCAGAATCCTTTACTCCAATGCGATGTAAATGCCTCTGCAAATAGTCATGTCCAGTAAGTAAACGAAAGCACGCAACTCCAACAGATCGAGGCAGAGAACTGGGGAGATTCTACCCCTTTTGTTAAGCAAGATGTTCCATCTTTTACCTGCAGCTGCATCACCATACTGGGAGACACTATTATCTTGCAGTTTACTATAAATGATTCTTTTGATGTTAAACAGAGGCAAAGGAGAGTCAGGTTGGGACATGAGAGATCCTGCTTTAGCAAGCCTAACGGTTTTCTCATTTCCGAAAATGTTACAATGGCTGGGAATCCAATGGAGGGCAAAACTTTCTCTAGACTTTCCAAGTTCAATTAACTTCATTCTACAGGAATGAACTAGTGCGTTTTCATTACATCTTGAGTTTATTAGAGACAAAATTGCAGCTTGAGAATCGATAAAAAAAATATATTGTATTGTCATCGGTCCTTGACAAGTGTGCAAAATTTTGAATTAATCTATCTGACCTTTTATAAAGTGGGTAAAAATCGAGTTCAAAGATTCCGTTACATACAAGTGAAACATAAAAGCGTGTTAATTAAAAAAGATTAATGTGATATGTGAATCTTAAAAAAAGTTTATGATAAAAGTCACAGTGTATTAATAGTGAAATTGAGAAATATTTGCTACCTTTTTTTAGTTAATATTTTATAAGGGGTACAAATAAGTTTCCACCGTTTGACAAAAGATGGTCTCACCAGTAAGTTACGGTTGAAATATATAGATGTAAAACGTCATATTGTAAGGTTAGACATCTGGCAACATCATAGCTTTGAAGTAATAGCGATGTTGTGTCCATTACCATTACATAATATTTTTTGCACGAAAATGTCGAATTTTGAGCCGAATAAGTGTAATTTGCGGGAGCTTTTGATTTATTCTTTAATTTGAAGAAATTTACAGCTAAGAGGCTTCGATTGCTTGAAGAAGCCTATGAAGAGACTTCTTTGAGTGAGGGAAGTTGTTATGAGGTGTATCAAAAGTTTCAAAACTCTGAGTTTGATGTCAAAGAGAAAGAACGTTGCGGACGCAAGCAAAACTTGCACATACATGAGATGAATCAGCAAGCAATTCCACATCGTTTAAAATCGTTGGAAATAATTCGGAATCAAGTAAACTGGGTTCCATGTGAACTGAGGCCGAGAGGGACGTTGAATACTGATTTCGTACCTGGGAAATGCTGCTTACCAGCCGTAAAGGAAAGAGTTTTTTGCATCGTATAGTAACTGATGATGACAAATGGATCCACTACGGTAACTCAAAGAAGTTGAAATCATAGGAATCAACAATTGAAAGTTTATGGAAGGAAACTTACGCTTTGTATTTGGTGGAATCAGTTTGCTGTCGTCTCTATTGAGTTTCTCAAACCGAACGAAACCATTACTGCAGGGTTTCTCAAACTGTGGGCTGCCCCTCCCTAGGGGCATGTTAACGCTACAGGGGCTAACATATCGAAAAGCCGAAAACAAAAAGATTAATTTTTTTTAATTTACTGAAAAAAAGCAAAACAAAATACATTCTGACATAATAAAAAATAAAATTCACATTTACACTGATATAATGCACTTATACATGTATCAGTACTGCACAATGCATTTGATAATTAATTCAACAATACTATGTTAAAAAAAAGTAAGCCAGTGACCCCATGAGTTTATCATATATAAAATTATTTTCAAAATTTGATTCTTATCTTGGTAATTTTAAGGTATATAATTAAAGTTATATTGCAGCTTTAGAGTCATAGTATATTATTATTGGATTCAATACATTTTTAAGGGAGGGGCACGAGGGTTGGTTAAACCAATATTAAAAAGTTTGAGAAAGCACTCATAACTGTTCCGCCCCCCCAACACAATTGATGAGATTGAGACGAGCACTCTAGGAAATGCACGTCCACTACTACTCCAAATGTGACAACATCATTCTCATAAGATAACTTCCACAAGTTCGGCCCGGAAAACATACCTAGAAACCCCTCAATTGGGAAATTTTCCTATTTGGGCTTATTCCCAGACTTTTCCTATCCGAATCCCCTTGTTCAGATCGATGGTACAGGGCCCCGTCTAAAAGCAGCACCTAAATATCTTTGAAGATTTTAAAAAGGGGGGGTTGGTTTCTGGGAAAACCTCAAAAGATGAGGCTTTCTTCTAACTCGGTATCCGTAGGCTCCCAGAAAGAAGGAAGTAGTAGTTCGCGATGGACAATACTTTTAGTATAACATAATGGACAGTTCTTTCTTAATAAGTGCTCAATGTTTGATAAAAAACAGTAGAAATTTATTTGAATTCCTTATAATATAATTAACTATTTCATTTTAATATATTAAGTGACTTTGCAGTTTTGATAACAGTCATTTGTGTTTGGTAAACATTGGTAAAAAATATATAATAAATAACGTTGAAGCAAAGGTTACCAATAACTGTTTAGGTGGAAAGATATAATTTTTAGTTATTGGTGGATGACTGTGCATTGTGCAAATATAAATGGTACAGATTTTTGTTACTAAAACATACAAACAAAAAGAAAGTTGCATTGCATTTTTTTTTCTTCCCTGAATTTCTCTATTTTTTGTTGTTTTATTTATCAGTAAATTAATTTATTTTATGAATTTTAATTTCGCTGAGAAATTTTGAATTTGGATATGATGGTCCAATATCCGAATTTAATTTGCCTAGTATTATTCTGCATGGCAATTTTTTGTGGAAAATATTCGAATACCTGGTTAAATCTCAAAACAGCTGGCCATGAAATTTACAAGCTTTTCACTCCCCCTCCCAATCCAAGGTGATGTGGCTAAAATTCTCTTAACTATCAATGTCAAATACTTAAATTTGTTTAGTTTAGTTCCTTTTTTTCAATGGGTTTTCTTCTACTCACATTATAACTATGTCTGGGTCAAAAATTTAAAAGCCTTTTTTACGCTCTTTAAAACTCTCAGTTGAGCTGAAATTTTCTATAAATGACTGCTTTGGATAATTTAAGTATAATTAATAAAAATTAATTCATTAAAACTAATTATTTAAAGAATTAAAAAAAAGAGGACTTGGTACCCCAAAAATGACTGAACTATCGTTTTTTTTATTAATTTTTATTTAATATTTTTCTTTGTATTATTATCTTTCGATTGATATATCACTTTTGCAAGTCGGTAAGTTAGAAGTTGGATTAAACTTTATTTGAAAAATGTAAATTAACAAATTAGGCGTTTCGAACACGCTCCCTTTTTAGAAAAAAAAAGCTAAAAAAACCCCGTTTTGATAAAAAAAATCCATTTTAAAAAGAGAAATGATAACTATAAAAAAAATTGTTATATATAAAGCAGTATATTACCGAGGCATTACAATAGAATAATTTTTTGGGGTAAGGGAATGTGTGCATATAAAATTTTTGAATTAAGGCATTTTATATTAATAATTTCATAATTTCAGTTCTTATTCTTCATATGTTTTTAATACAAGTATATTTCAATATTATGTGAAGAAAAAATTTAAAATTTCTGTCATGACAGAAAAAAAATTTTTTTTAGCATTTTTCTTGAATTTTCTTGTGCATTTAATACTCTCTAAAAATGGATCCTTTATAAAAATGCATGAGTTGAAAAAATAGTTAAATGCAATTATTTTAAAGAAAAATATATAACTAATTCTTAAAGTGTTATTTTAAGTTTATTTAAGCTTATTATAATTACTTTTTCAGGGTTATAAGCTTTAAAGGGATTTTTGCAATTTGTGTTTTTTGATTAGTTCATTCAAAATGCTACTTCTTCCACAATTATTTACCAATCACTTCCATTTTTTGTATGTATGTTACGCATAAATTAGGGAACAAAATTCGGGATTCTTTTTGCTGTAAAATGAATACTTTTTTTTTAAAAAAATTAAAATGTAGAAGGTGTTGGCTTTTTGTTTTAGTATCCATCAACATTTTATTTTTTTCTCCAAAACTAATTAAGTTATTGTAAAATCGATCCCTAAAGATTTTAGAACATCCTTAAGAATATTATAAAAATTTCAGGTTAAAAATTTATTAATTACAGAAGGAGTAAAATTTTAAAAAATTTGGATTTTCTTTAAAAAATTTAAATTTTTAAAATTGTATCAATAATATGGAAATAATTTCATCTCGCATCATTTTTTTGAATAGAAACTTTATATGAAATGCTAAAATATAATTTTTAAATATATAAATAAAGGAAATTATTCAAAGGGTACTAAGTCCTCTTAAATTTTACTCATAATTCCATTAGTTTACAATGTGAAACAGTTGAATATAGAAACCAGCAAATTAAATTTATCTCCTAGTAAAATTAAGTAATTAAAACTAATTATTGAATAAGCTCAATTTGACTCAAAGTTCGCCTTTGCTCTTAAAATTTAAGGTATATAAAGTTATGTTACGCAAAGTGTGAAGTGTGAAAGAAAGCCCATGTTTAAAAAATTCGTTTTTGATCGGTGTTATTATCCATAACATTCCATCCTCAAATTCAAAACTCAGATTTTACTGCATATTTATAGTTAGAGCTCTATTATCATTTACATTTAACATTTGAAAACTACCAAATGAAAGAAATTTCTACATATTAAATCATCCAATTCTGCTAATTACAATTTATACAGGCTAATTTATTTGTATATGAATTAAATGCATTACAATGTGCATGTAATGAATTTGTTTTGGAATAAATACTTTGTAATACGAGAAAGAAATTTGCTACATTATATCTCAAAAGAAGGTTTAATTATACATAGTGTCATCCTTAAGAGTTACATTAATTGTTAACAACAATAACAAAGCTTTATAATTAAAAGTTCATTTCGTATTCTCTTTCAAGTGAAATATTAATATTTATGCTTCTCTATAGAACAAATCTCCAAGCTTAAATAATTAAACTCCAACTTAAATTAAGTTTTTTTTTATGCTAATCTCATTCCATTGTTGAAAATCACGCTTGAATAAATCACAATTGAGAAATACATTAAACCCTTGAATATTTTAATTGTCTGTCGGCGTGTAATGAAACTCTTTTGAGAGGAATTCGTCGTAAGAATTTCTTCAATCGATACATGTTTCTATCCAAACAAAAGGAATTTATGTTTTTTTTTTTAAAGCAAATTGCTAATTAAAATTTTGAAATAATTGAATTATTATTAATATTTTGAAAGCCAATTATACTTTGGTAATAATTCCTTCATATATAATGCCAAGTTTGTTTCAGTTATGATAGATTTGTATTTTCACTAACATATTTCTCAATAAACTACATTATTTGAAAAACAATTAAAATATCTCTGATGAGTTAATAAAAATTAAGCTTAATATAAATGTAGTATATTTAACAAGATTTTAACAGGTATTTTCCCTGAAATAAAATATATTTATAAGATTTAATTTTAAAGTAATTTTACTAAAAGGTAATACATATATATATAAATCAGCTTGAATAATCATTAAAATATTTTTAAACTCAATAGGGAACAAAATGCCTTTTTATAATTTATAATTAGTAATATTAAATTGGACTTTTAAACTGCATTATAAAGTTTTACTTTTTCTCTTCAGTGTAAAGATACAAAAACTGAGAATCCTCTGTTCGTTAAAAAATTATTAATTGCGATAAAAATTATTTTAAATTTCTTTCCAAAAAGTTTTAAAGTTTCTTTTTTTATATTTTAAGAACAAGACACTTGTTTGCAAATTTGTCTCAAGGGCTCATTAGCTTAAATAGACCAATTTTTTTTAAAGATTATATAATTTTTATATTTGTAAAGAAAATTCGTATAGATAAATGCAGAGAATGTAGTAAAATTTTTTCTAAAAAATTCTCGACTATGACCATGCGGCCTTAACATTTATTGTAAGAATTTCACTGTTTAAAAAAATTGTTTCGTTTATAAATTTGACAGATCACCTAGGAAAAACTGTGCAGCAGAATGAATTAAGGAAAACTAAACTATTCTTTAAATTTTTACTAGATTGCACACATTTTATCAACAAATGTATGTATATAGCAGCTGATTTCACTTTCTGATAAGTTAATACTTTTAATATCACAATAGTATACCAATTTAAAGAACGAGAAATATAAATAAAACATACGTTCTGACATGTGTTGTAAATAAAAAGATAAATACAAATAGTTTCAAACTTGCATTTATTTTTGTAAGATATGTGTCTTATACAGGGTGATTCTAAAATAATGGGGCAAACTTTGAGAAGTGGCAGAGATCCCTAACATGAACATTTTTTATAGGAATATATGGGTGAAAGTGTCACGTTGTGTGAGAGGCACAAACAGAAAAAATAACAAATAAAACATAAAATGTTGATTGGTAGCATGTTTAACGAGTGATTCCACAGAGAAAATCTTAAAACAGTTTTAGAAAATTCATCCATCAACCATCATGTATGCTTGGAGACCTTTAAGGCCGTATCACATGTACACGTTTCAAGCAATTTTTCGTCCCATTCGTGCAATTTTTACTCAGTTGCTATAGCAACTGCTTTCGAACAACTTTTTGCTAGTGAGCTCAAAAAGTTATTCCAAATAAAAGTTGCTTGAAATTCCAGCCAATGGGGTTTTTCGGTGCCCTACGTCATAAACAAGATAGCGGTTTCAGTTTCGTCTAACACATCAGATATGCCGTATAGTATTTTAATGGTGTATAATATTTTAACGGTGTAAATATTTTAAATAGGATGGTGCTCTATTTCTGATTACACCCATCAACAAAAGCACAAGTGAAATAAAAGAAATAATTTTGGATATTCGTTTTCCAAAGCAGAAAAATCGGCGAGTAATTTTTCAATGTGGAGATAGAGCACTGCTGACGTCAGAGCATGTCGTTTTGTTTACGGCAACCCTTCCCCCTTAGATTAGGCCAAAAATTGGACGAAAAAATTGAATGGAAAATGTACGTGTGATACGGCCTTTATGGTGGGATTAGCTGACAATATTGGCGATAGTTGAAGGCAACAAAACGGTGTGCCAGTGATCTGATGCACCACCAAAATCGGCAATTGAGCTTGAGTTCGGTCGTTATGGGTTATTTTACTAATAGAGAAAAGACACAGACATGCATCTTATTTCTGTTAATGGTAACAGCAGAGCAATGCTAAGGCTGTATCAGGAACGCTTTCCAAGTACACGCATGCCGAACCACAAAATATTTCAGAAATTACATCGACAGCTGTGTGAAAATGGTTCATTTATCTCCAGTACTGATGGAAATATAGATCTAGAACTGTACGGCAAACACACCTGGAAGAAGTCATTTTGGACATGTGGATGAAACACCCGGCACAAGTACATGGGCTTAGCATGTGGTCACATCTTAGCACATCTCAGTTAACCAACCATTTGAAGTCTTTTACTGTTGGACTGTTGGTGAATGCAATTTCTTAAACTGTTATAAAATTTTCGGTACGGAATCACTCTTTAAGTATGATGATAATGAAGATTTTATGTTTCTGTTAATGTGTTATTTTTTCTGTTTGTGCCTCAACGTGGTACTTCACCCATAAATTCCTATACAAAAATTGTTTTAATGAGCTCTACCCCTCTCAAAGTTTGTCCCGTCATTTTAGAATTTCTCTTTATATCACATAACCATAAAATCAAATATTATTAAAAACCCATGGACTGTGTAACTATAATTGCGAGCTTCATAGACACTCATGCTCGAGTCGAATGACGTGTTCAAGTAAATTCTACTAAAAATAAGTTGAGTGGAATAATTAGGGCCTTCTGAACATTAAATGGAAGTGAATCTAAAACGAATCTAGTGGTGTTCTGGGGGAAATTGGAGAAGTTATGTACCAGCACATATGTCATTCTCGTCACCTGAGTTTCATTCAAAATTATATTGTTAGTTGAATGCCTTCATGTGCTAAAATTTTATTATTGAGATTTTGCTATGATTTGCTAACAGGAATTTTCAAATTCAATTACAGTTTGTAAGTTATGAAAACAATTTTAGTTTTTTCCTTGTTTAGATTTTTTTCGTTTCAAATTTGTGATAAGTATTGCCTACAATCTTTATTGCTTTTAAAACTAAAAAACAAAATAGGATTTTTGTTTTTCCTAAAATGGATAAGTGTTTAAAAGGATATGTAATGTATTTGCAGAGGAAAAATATTTATATAAAAAAATTATAACATTAAAAGTCAAAGTTCTGATATTTCAAAGAAAAAATTCATAGCATATTGATTTGAACAGGAAGACAACAATTAGCCGAATTTTTGAATAAGAAAAAAAACCTGAAAGATCTTACCCTAAAACCCCATTCGAAATCCGAATATCATTACGAGGTCAAATCTTAAGTTATGAAAGAAAATATCTTACCTAAAAAACATTACAATGAGACAGGGAATATGATCTCAAATTGAAAATAAAATTACTCATTGAGTCTTGAAGATGAAAAAATGATTTATCGTGAGATTCACAAGCGTTTGTCAAAGTACATTAAAAAAAAGTAACTGCAAAAAGCTATATGAAAATAATCTAATATAGAAATAAATGGAAGTTTGTTGTGACCATTGTTGAAACAACTATCAGTTGATTGATACATATTCATAGAAAACTGACAGTAAATTTATTTCCATAAAAGTGCAAATGACTTGCATAATGTTTGAAAATCTTATATATAACCTCAAAAGACATCTCTGAAAATCATTAATATATGATTTTATATTAATATATTACTTCTTGTTAAATTCTTTATAAACAAGGATGAAGAAAACAGCTGCAGTAAAATACATGTAATCAAAACTGTATCTAGATCACTTAGAATGTATGCATGCAAATGAAATCAGGTAAAGAAGAAACATTTGATGTACACAGCACGACTTACCTGGCAGATTCACAATCGATTCCACGTGGAAGGAGCCAGCTGTTACAACCACGGTGTAAAATGCCTGTAACAAAATTGAAAAAAATAAAATAATATGCTTACCATTTCAAACATGTGTATTTCAGAGAAATGGGGAAAAGATGATGATAATAATGGAGAAAAACTAAGATCGTAAAAGTATAAGAAAATACAAAGTTAAGAAAAACACATTTTTAAGTATTTTTCAAAAACTTATGAGCTGTGTTTAGTAAAAAATGGTAAACATAACAATGAAAAATGGTTTTTACTTAATCTCTTTCTCGCTGCTTGTTTTTTTTTATTCGATGTCTTTCTTTTATTTCACGCAAGTTATTGATAATACAGTCCCTTCAAACTCTATTTTCTATGCGGTTTTAATTTTGCTCGTAATTCTGATGGGTTGCGATTATTATTAAAACTTTTGAAGACAATGGCTCAAAGACAGCGTCTCGATGATGAATTACGTTGGAGAGCCATTTGCATATTGGAAGCAGGGCCAATCCCAAGTGAAGGTAGAAAGATTATTCAAAGCATCCTGCAATATGATTTCCAGATTAAGGAACTAGTTCCAAAAGACCAGAACAATATCCAGAAGAACAGCCACAGGGCTCCAAGTGCCACCACACAACCACGATGACTACTACTTGGCTTTAACTGAAAAGCGCAATGGGGGAATGATAGCTCCTTAACTCGCAAACGAGCTCTCTTCTACTTCTGGTACCTCAATTTCTAGATATACTGTTTAGCGAGGCTTTACGAGGCAGAGCTTTATGCCATAAGACCAATGGTCTCCATCCCATTCCTCCAGGTCACAAGAGAACCTTCCTGACAAGGTGCAGATAACATCTTTCTTAGACACGGGAGTACTTGGCCGTTGTTTTCATTTATGAGTCGAGATTCAATTCGAACACTTACTTTCGACTCGTTCAAATATCGGGAGAAGCAGAGACTCGGTGTACCATTCCTCCAATTGATAAAAGGGGACAGGATCATTTTAAAGTTAGTAGTATTATTGTCTGGATGACCGTGATGTTGAACGGGTGCGCAGAAGGTACCCTTTAGGAAGGTACCTTGACTACTTTTAGGTGCAAGGGAGTGAGGGGTCTTTTAATACTTTTAAGTATTTTGAAAGTTTTAAGGCCGATTAGATGGCTTTGAACGTGGTTGCATAATCAGGATGTGTGAATCTATCTTAATATAACGAGTAATAGGCCGCCTGCATATACAGGGGTATTTCAAAAATATGGTATGGCAATGTAGCGTGTAAGTGCTAGCACATAAATAAATATAAACTACAGAAATGTGAAAAAAAAGTCAAAGCAAAAAACTACCACACACATAACAGTGATACAAGATTCACAGTGACGGTGCTTGGTTTTGTGGACATAAGCAAAAATGTCAAGTGTCATACACATTTCCAGCAACAACTATCAATCTGGCCACCAGAAACCCATCAGATTCAATGGGGTTTTCACAAACCCTGCTTTGAACGTGACCCCAGAAGAAATCTAAGCATGTCAAATCTAGTGAACCATTAACCCTTTGGGACCTTGAGGAAACATTAACTCCTGGTCAAGCCATTAACCCTTTCACAGCTAAGAGAAACATTCCCTCTATTTTAAACTTGGTGATTGTCATAGTTATGACATCATCTGCATTTTTTATGAAGAATGTTAAAATAAAACATATGCTGAACGCAATTACGTAAATGGGAACGTTTAGGGAGAAACATAACTGCCAAACCAATTGGTGCCAATGATCAAGTATTCATGGGAAGTACTCTGTTATTTCTGATTATTGTGTCATGTAATAATCTATAAATTTGTTTTCTCACATATTTTATACGTTAAGTATAATTTTGTGTAATAATGAAGTACATTTGAATAAATAAAATGCCTAATAAAACTATACATTTTTATGTATTTATTTTTCTTATAATTCTTATTTATCTTGCTTCTAAGCAACCTTTAAATAAGCAGCTACATACTAATACTCTTTGTAACCTTATGGTCCTGTAAGGGTTATATATATATATATATATATAGTCACACAATTCAAATATAAAACTTCCGCACATTCAGAAAAGCGGAATGACAGCTAATGTTTGTGATAGTTTAAGGAATTATCTCGTGTGTAATCTCTAACTCCAGGAAAAAAATGACTATTATTAAAGCATTTTAAAAACTTAAGTTTCGTTAATATTTAATCATATATTATAGCCCCTAGAGATATTCTTTCTTTTAAATTTTTCCTTAAATTAACAGGTAATAAAAATTTTCCTTAATATTATTAGATACTAATATAGATATCTCTTTATATATATGTAAATTTTATCTTAGAATCTCGGTAAATTGAATTTCGTTTTCTCCGAAAATACTACTCATAACGGATACTATATCTAAATTGAATTTTCTTCTCAGATCGTAACACAAATTCAATCTGCAAAACTGCTTTCTCTTCAGATTTAAATCAAGTCAATAATTTTCTCCGTTCTGTATTACCTTATCAAATATCTTAAGTAATTCGATATAGAATTCTGTCATTTTGTGTTCTTGAAATCCTACGCATTTTCCAATTTTAGAATGGTTGTTTTTATTATTTTGCACGATTGCTCTTATAGATGCGCGGCCTTTTCTCCCAGAAAGTTATCTGTTTTTCAATTTCGATTAGGTGAAAAGAATTGTGAAAGGCGCATATAGTTTCATTCGATAATAGAAAATACGGATTATGCAAGGAAGTTTGTCTTGAGGCTGTCTTTTGGAGGAATTGAATTTCAAAACATTGCGTAATATTATTTTTAAGACGAAAATAAAAAAAAAATTTGCTTGTTTATTTAAGTGAATAATATTGAAAATTTTCCAATATTTACCTATATTTTGGTTATTACAATAAAAATATTATTTAACACAAATCAATTTGAAAAGCTTAAGCATTGGTGAAAGAAAACAGTTAAGGAAGAGAATAACTGCTTGTAAATTTTTTTAGAACAGTTTAACTATAATTGTTTTACTGTTGACTCTATTTTTCAATTCCTACACCATTAGCTCGCACTGCCTCTATATATTTATTTATTTATATATTTGTATATTTATTTATTTATCTTGGAGGAATTTTCAATCGTTAATAAAGTACATTTTAAAGCGCTGAATTGAGCTGAAATTTTATATGCAGGATAATTTTGGATGACAATAAAATAATTTAATTATAATTAATAAAAATTAATTGATTAAAACTAATTATTTAAAGAATTACAAATACAGCCAAGTTGGCGGCTTAGCGACCATTTTGGCGACTTGTGTCAAAACTTGAAAAGGTTTTTTTCTCACGTGTTAAAGCATTCAGTTGGACTGAAATTAAAAGACAATACGATACTTTAATCATAATTAAAAAACAATTTACCACTTAATGTTGTGATTCTGTCCTATGTATATACATATTTATATTAATAGTAACTATTTAATAAAAAGTAGCTAAAATAAAAATTTTCGTTGTTGATCTAAGTAGGAATTGGCTTAAAAACTATTTTTTTATATTACGTGTTAAACTTAATCCATGTTATTAGGATATCGTTGAGAATGGCATTTGATATTCAAGAAATTATTTAATGTACTGAGATAATGAAAACATTTAAGATATTTTATGATTTAATATTAAATTAATTGTACTTCTAAAGAAATAAAGTATTTCTTACGTGTCCAGACATTTGTATGCTAAAATTTTAAATAATTATTGGGTAGAATAATTCCAATGTGTAAAAAAAAAAAAATGTCACCAAACAGCTATCAACATAGATGGCAGTTCCTGCTTTAAAAACATTTATTCCTAGAAAATGTTTAAGCATTTTGAGATTCTTGATTAAAAATTTGACTTAATTCAGACGTATGTCATAACACGTTAAGAAAATAATTACTACTAATTAATCTTTTTAATTAAAATATTCTTAGTTTAACTTCCATATTTTAAATTTATAAGTGAACATTCAAATTTTCAACGACTTCTTTAAAGAATAATAAAAGAACGGACTGTAACATTATAAAATTAATTGCTTACAACTAAAAGTACGAGAAAATACATAAGATTCACTTAATGTCATCTGTAATTATTGATAAATTCATTGTTAATTTATCATAGAATTTACACAGAAAAATTTCATAATTAACATCCGATTCTCAATAAATTGTCACAAATCGCATTAGAAAGAAGAATCTAGAGATGAATTAAAAAAAAAAAAGAGTGTAAACAATGTTACCCTTATACATTCAGAACTCTTCTACGTTTTTTGTCTCTATTTCTAATAATGATTTCAAAAATTTGATATAATAAACTTGTTTATATAAATCATTAAAGTTCAATATTTACTTACTATAAACAAGCGATACAATTTTTAATGATTATCAAAACATATATTCTTCTATTTTTCTTTTCATTTCAAATTTAAGCACAAGTTTTGATGTTTATTCATATATACTTTTATATATGCTTTACCTTTATCTTATACTTTAAATCCAATCAAATTTTTCATGTTTATAGAAATAAATTTTATCAATTTTAAATAATTCTTAATTAAAGGACTTTCAGGACAATTCTATCAAAACTATTTGAGCGCAAATTCAATCATCTTGTTGTGATTCCAAAAATAAAACTAATAGGAAAACTACCTTTATTGATGATAAATAAATGACATGAAAAATGAGAAATGCATTATTCAAAATGCAAAACTAATTTTCTGTCAAACTTCTCAAATTGCAAAAGCTAATTATTTTCTTCAAGTCCTTTTAGAAAATTGATTTGAATTCCAAAAGAACTGAAGTGCATTTCTCATCACAAACGAATGACGTTTCTGAAATGTCAGCGAGATATTTTTAAATCGCATAAATTGAATATTTAAATAAATATAAACGCTATAAGGACATTTCGTGTAATTAATGTGAAAACCATGTTTAAAGTTAAGGTTGAAAAATGTTTAAATAGAATAGGAAAGAAAATCATTAGTTAGTCAGATCAAAATGTTACAGCAATATACAATAAAGGGGGGAAATACCATCAGGCTAATGACGTATAAATATTTCATAATAAAACTATTTCAAAGCAGATTTTTTTTGTTATCATTAGCGCTGCATCAGATTTGAATAGAGTTATTGGCAGAAGATATCCTGACAGCAAACTATTTTGAATTTGTGAGGATCATATTTTTATTAGTGTCGTTTTATCATGACGTCATATCTCATGAACGTTTTTAGAATATATTCAAAATTGATTTAACGTGCAGAAGCGTCAATTATTCTATATAATAGCCTTTGATGAAATTAGGAGTCGACCTTTGATCAGCCATCTATGAAGTTTAGACCCTTGCCATCAGGTATCATAGCATCCATATTGGTAAAACAATATCTCCCCTTCTTGTTATATGCTGGAATCATCGTCTGTAATAAATGTGTATATTCTCCTGTTGTGTTGTATGCTTTCTGTTCTTCACTTGTATTTCATGTTTCCAAGATAAAAAAACACACGACAACAACAACATCATTAAAATTACGAAGATTTAAATCCCGTAAAATGAGCATAATTCATACTAGTTATAGTTCATCAGTGATGCTAAAAGGAAAAATCAGCTGTTGATTGTTCATTTAATGACGTATTTAAAAGCAACCCTAGAGCTACTGGCGATGGACCCTGTAATATTGAATCATGGTTAAAAGATGAAGACTTTATCTTAACTCTGGGAATTTTTATCTAAACTTCCACACCCCGCTAACTTGAGAATTTTGAGCCTCGACAAATTTAACGTCAAGTAGCTCTTTGCGCTACAGGTCTTTAGCGATATCTAGCCGAACTCGCGAATGGATTGAAGTTATGTCATGAGCGAGTCACGACCATGACTGTTCAGCAATTTCGGTCTCAAGAAAAGTTGAGGAAAAACTAGAAAAACACTTTCTTCCTTTGTTTTGAAAAAAATGATGCAACAGAAACAACATGAAAGCTATTGATGGCAGACTACCCAGCTTAGATTTTCAATCATGAGAGGGAAATAATGCCCAAGTTTTTGTCGTTACTCATCTAACATTGACATACACACTGCACTATAAACTGTCTTCTAGGTCAAGTTCTTTTAAAAGTGCAAGGAATTTTTAGTCTACATGACGATTTTTTTTAGAATCTATGGCTCTACTCAAATATCATCTGCCATGAAGCTCGTCAATTTTACCACTAAGATATCTCAGCTCAATAATTTCTTGGATTTTTTTTTCAAAATCGATGGATTCACTATGCATGGATATCTTGAACTAATTTAGCTATACAGTTTTATACGATGTACAATGTATACGAAAAAAACTTCGCAAAACTGAGCCACCATCATAATGATGGAAGAATCAAATGAACTATAATCCATATCTATTCACCATGCTCGAGATAACTCTAGATGTGAAATACAATTATCCTACAAGACGATCTTCAAGAAAATCGAGACCCGAATTCACAAATCCCTAGTTATATAGTCACCCCACTTTCATATAGGATAGTGGGCTCTCATTTCTTGTTTGTATTGATCATAACCAATATATATACTTAAGTAAATGTAACCAGTTAGCTGTGGAGCCCCCGTTTGAAACGTGCAACTATGTCACGGAAACCGAGCGATGACGAGTGTACTCATCAACCACAGAGTAAGTGTCTCTGTTAAAATTTATTTGATCAAAAATATGGATTTATTTTATAAAATTGCTAATTTTATTACTAATACTTATTTATTTGTTTAACATAAACATATACGAGGCCTGTCTAAAAAGTATCCGACCTTAATTTTTCCCGCGCAAAGTAGTGATTCTAAGGTGGTGTCACAGAGCACGGTGGAAGGAGAAACCTTAATGCGCATGCGAGAATTTTTTTCACAACTTTCACTTGTCCAAGTCTCTGGCTGGTGGTCGTCAAGTAAGGTGCTGTTCGTAGAGTTTGTCAGAATTAGTTTTCTCGCAAGATGACTGAACGAATTGAGCAAAGACACTGCATCAAATTCTGTCAAAAGCTTGGCGGTTCTCAAAGCCAAGCAATTCGTAAGATTTAGCAGGTGTTTGGAGAAAATGCGATGGGTGTAACACAAATTAAGGAGTGGTTCAACCGATACAGAGATGGCCGCTCATCAGCGGAGAGTGAGCAGCACTGTGGCAGGCCCCAAACTGCTGGGAGTGCAGCTAATGTTGAGCGGGTGCGAAATTTGGTGATGGCAGATCGTCGTTCGACAGTGCGGGAGATTGCAGAAGAGGTTGGAGTGAGTAAAGATTCTGCACATACAATTTTGCGTGAAGATTTGAACATGAACCGAGTGGCTGCGAAATTCGTACCCAAGTTGTTGTCGCCGGAACAAAAAGACCTCCATTTTGACGTAGCACAGGACCTTCTGGATACCGCCAACACTGATCCTGGGTTTTGAACACCGTGATAACTGGAGATGAGTCATGGGTGTACGGGTACGACCCAGAAACAAAAAGACAGTCGTCGCAATGAAAGCATCCCGATTCTCCAAGGCCGAAGAAAGTGCGGCAGGTGCGAAGCAAAATCAAGGTGATGCTGACTGTTTTCTTTGAAGTCCGTGGAATTGTGCCTCACGAATACGCACAGGAAGGACAAACAGTGACAAAGGAGTACTATCAAGATGTTCTCCGGCGACTCCGTGACGCAGTTCAGCGCAGAAGACCAGACATGTGGACGGCGAACAACTGGCACTTGGATCATAAAAACGCCCCTGCATATTCATAATAATTGATCCACACTTTCTTAGCTAAACATGGAATTACAACCTTCCGCCAACCTCCCTACTCTCCAGACCTGGCTCCTTGCGATTTCTGGTTGTTTCGAAAATTGAAGACGCCACTGAAAGGATCCCGTTTTGAGAGTAGAGAAGAGATAATGCGGAACGCGACAACGGAGCTGAACACCATTTCAAAAGAAGACTTCCAGAGGTGTTTCCAGCAGTGGAAAGATCAGTAGGCTAAGTGTGTGTAAACCCAAGGGGCCTACTTTGAAGGGGATTAGGGTCCCAACACCGTCAGGTATTCGAAATATTTTTTCTGGCCAAAGGTCGGATACTTTTTAGACAGGCCTCGTATTACTCGAAAAACTCAAGAAAAATTACATGTAAAGGTAAGAATTTAAATTCCTCTCGAGTTTTAGTGACCGTCAAAATTCCCAGGCTGAGACCGTAACACACACCGATTTTTACTTCCTTCTTAACTGACAAAATATTTTCTACCTGTCTTGACACTAAGGAAATTCTGAAGTAGGTGCAGTAGGGTTGATGACAGTCCTTTTACCAGAAAGCGCCCTTGTTTTACCAAAAAAAAAAAATAACTGCTCTTTAAGCAGCACGGCATTGGGCCATTACTCTAATGTCAGTGCATGGTTTAACATCCAACAACTGGCATTTACACCACTCGATAGCTGGGTAACTTCGGGCCAGCAGCTATCAATGGCCTCAGGGCCTGGTTGGTGTCACGCATTTGTCCCATGACTGACCATATCTTAAGGAACTCTATTGTAAATTAAATTTCCAATTTTGCCTCTTTGCCCCTTTCAGGCTAACATCTAAAAAACCTTATTAACGCACATAAATAAATTCGTTATGCGAATTTATACGCTGTTTCAGCTGGTGCATTCAGGGACAAATGAGTTCATTTGAAATTGTTCATATTTTTATTTATTTGTTTTACTCCGGCCTGGCAAAAATTCTAACAACATATTCTAATGTTGAAATTTGAGACATTTTTTGTTTTTCTCAAAAATTGTAATTAAAATAGCCAATGGTCACTACTTTATACGCATGACGAGTATACTCGTCAATCACAACTGGTTAAATTGATTTCTTTAAAAAACAATCTCTAAAGCACAACATCACCTATAAAGAAATACAGAATTTGGTAAGAAAAACTGGCATTTATAGTTCCATTAACAAAGTTTTAGCTAAGCCTGTGAAATTTAATCGTTGCCATTTGTAGTTAGCAAGGTTTGACCTTTAGAATAATAAAATTTCCATCCAAGAAATAATGATGTATTTACTATAAAATGTAAGTTAATGAACGTAATATAATAACCATTTTTTCATAAATAAAAAGGTTAAGGAAGAAAGTGCATTAGATTAAGATATAAATCCGTTTAGTTTTAAACATGTTACTGGAATTTTTTTTGTTTTGCTTTCACATGACAAATTTTGCTTTTCTTGCATTGGTGGCGGAAATCGACATATATGTCTAATTTTCCTTTACCTACATTGATGGCGGAAATCGACATCGAAGTCAAAATAAAAATTTAAGAGAGTCATAGATGGAATCGATTTGACACTACCAAATCGATGTCTCGGGCGGAAATTGGAAAGGAAAGTTCATTACTGATAAAAGATTGAAAAAATGTTAGGTTTTATTTGAGGAAGTTGGTCATTCTAAGCGAATGTGTGTGTGTGTGTGTGAGGTCTTTTCTTACGGTGTTAAATATTCTTTAAAATTCTATTTTTTGTATATTATTGGTCTTTAAAATTGCACAGATAATCTCATTGTAAGTGCAGTTGTGTAAATTGTTTTGATAAAGCGTTTTCTGCCAAAATTTCATCAATTTTACTTTTCATGGATTATATGTGATATTGCATAGTTTTTACCTCTACGCACAATTAAAATTCATGTGCTAGAACCAGAACATAGACCCTATTCCACATATTAACCAGCTTGTTTCAGTTACTTAAAGTATCAATGGTCAAATTCAGAGATATTATCATGTTCTTATATGAATTTAATGTTTTTCATTATACTTCTCCTGCATTCTGCATATTTGGAGTAATTTTAATTTCATTAGGTGTATTTATTCACCGTGTATAATATAACCAATCCATTAAGAAAGAAGCAAATTGTTTTTTCTTAATATGTTGTTTCCAATGCTTTGAAGAGTTGCAGTTAACATTTTAAAATAATCTTTTACATTTTCTGGTTCATTAGCACGTACCATTTTGAACAAAATTAACAAGGGACTATATAGTAAGTATATAAAAAATTGCTACATTTATATATAAACAATTTTTACATAATATTTATTAAACGAGTTGTTAAAATAACAATTTTCAATGGTTCAACATTTTTTTATACGTATATAAAAGCTAAAGACCTTTCATAATATATATTTCATATACTTTACCCTTACTTATAGAAGTACACAATGCCATCTTTAACTGTTTTAATATGTAATTTATTATATACTTGAATTTACCAAAGTTTTACTACATATTTTTCGACAAAGAAATTCCACTCACACATCGTAACAAAAGCATCATTTCTATACAAAGGAAAGAAAACATTTCCAAAATGATCGATTTAGAAATAATTCACATTTTTTCTATTGGAAAAAAATTCCAGAAGACCTGTTAACACATTGTTGCATTCTGTATCAACAAATTCATTTTTTATATAACTTTCCGTGTAAACAATTGTGTCTCCACTAAAGGTTTTCATTTCAGTCAAGATTGATTAAGAATAATCGTTATCCGTGTTCCCTGAAGTCCTCTATCACCATCGAGAAGTATGATAAATGTAGTGAGGTCTGAAAATGACGGATGGAGGGGATCACGAAAAAAGCGTGTGATTTAGGTCAAATCCCCCTGTACGGGAAATGCACCAAAAATGGCAAATCCATTTCCCTCTTTCGTTTCTAATTTGTAGGTGGAAAAGGACTAGAAAACATTTATTGGTAGAAATAATTAAATAAATCCCAAAAGAGAGAGAGAGAAAAGATTTTAGTTATTTATAAAATCTCTGAATTTCATGAAGTAAATAGTTGTGATACTGGTGAAAATTAAAAGGATTTATTTGTACGTGCCGAAATGAAAATTTTGTTAAAGCCTTATTTCATTTTTAACTCCCAAAGTAACATAATGGGAAAGTCAAAATTAGATTTCTTTAATAATAAAAGTACATTTAATAATACCTATAAAAGTAAAAAATCAAAAAAAAAAGAAAAGAAAATTTAGCACTTTATTGATAAAATCTTATTTAATATATAATAAATTCTTGCGCTAGCACTCTTCGATCTAAAAACAAACGCTCTTTACATGATGTTAAAATTTTACCCCGTTTTTTTATTAATATTCAGTAGAATATTAAGGTTTTTTAGCACCTAATTTATTTTAAGCCGCTTTGGAACACAATTTCTATCCTATCACGTTTCGGAAATTGATTAAGCCTTTTTCAAGATAAGAGAAAACCAATTCTTTGCTTTTAAAGGATTTTCTTTTTTTTTTTTTATTTCTCTTTTTGTTATTATTCTAAAATTAAATTCACTGGAGCTTTTCAGATATAATTTTATAAACTGCGAGCTTTTTATTTTATTTTATTTATTTTTTACAGTACAAATAAGAATTTATTTTACAACTACGTCAGTTAACGTCGCAATATAATTTCTGACTATTAGTACCTTTATTGGTCTTTTCAGTCGTAAAAAATTGATTCAGTTTAGTTTAATGCTGTTATAAAGCTGCCCAATATACAATCACAACAATACTCAAACTAATATCGGAATCTCCTGACTTCTTAAGACCGCACGAGATTTCTGACCGCATCTTTTGTGTGTGTGTGTGTGATTGAACAACCAACCCAGGATCACTACTTGGAACTAAGCGCACGATGACAAGGTGGACAACGACTCCTCAGCTTGTTCGTTACGTTGTTGCTGTGTCTGGAAGAATTTACAGGCAAACATCTACAGCCATCTTACAAAGACGGGTTTTTCGCCCGGAGTCTAGTCTGGTGCGTCCCTTTGACTATATCCAGCAGGAAAGACCGAATATTTTGGAGCTGACAACATCAGTCACGAATACCACAAGAATGGGGGCGTTTTCCTTCCAGTGATGAGTCGAAATGTACCAGACAAAGTGGTTCTAGTCGAGTCTTCACCTGAAGAGAAAATGGAGCTCACTTTCATCTCTCCTATGTAACAAAAATCGACAGATTTGGTGGCAAAAGAATCCTTGTGTGTGGTGGTATAATATTGAGCAGTCGTACACCACTATACATTTTCGATGCGGGTACTGTCAACTTACAGCTCTATAAGGATAAAATACTGGAAGCCTATATAAGGTTTTTCTGGGTACAATGGACCCGGGCAACATTTTTATGGACGATAATGCGCGGTCCTACAAACCCTAATTATTGTGAATTTCTGAAGGGAGGGATAAGCCTTTGGTTAACCCCGGGGCTGGATCACAATTATAGTGAAGATTTTTTAGGTAAAGGAAAAAACCATTTCTCGCGAGCCCCCCCATGACCCCCAAGAATGAAAAAGTCCCCTTTTGAAAAATTTTTTCGTGCAAAAATTTATTGACCCCATCAGATGGCAGGGGGTTCGGGGGAGGGGAGGCGACCGTCGGCCCCGGGGATGAGGGGGACCGCCGCCCGAGGGGCGACGGTGGTTTTGTAACATTTCCCCAGTAGTTATACCCATATTAGACAGATTTTCAGAGGTAAATGTTTATCTTTGATTCGTTTTCCCCTTTTTTTGATATTAAATTCAGAATTAAAATTTTTTCCATATTATTATCATGCTGTATTCTTTTCACATCAAATATGTGGGGTTAAAACCCGAAACCGAATACCGGATTTTAACCCTTTGTACAAGTAAACCGGATTAAAGTTAAAATACCGGTTTTCGGTATTTACTAGAAATTTTTTTTAAAATTGCTTCCCTTTTTGTTCAGGACGCCAACTGCAAAAAGTATAGTTTTTGTTTTAAGGTATCCAAAAACCCCGGAAAAGTGATTTTTTAAAAATATATAAATGGATAATATTTATGATATTTAGTGTCACTTAGATTAGAAAATGTACATAAAATCGTTTTAAGAATAAAAAAAAAAAATTATTTAAGTACAATATTTTGAAAAAAAAACATTGAATGATCAATATTCAAAATATTCCCCCCTTTTTGAAAAAATGTTTATTATAATAAATTTCGTGTATAAGCTCAGACCCTGCAGGGGCTGAAAAATTTTGAAATATAAATTTGGTTTTATCCATGTTTACAAAAACAGAGGGAAAAAATTTAAAAAAAAAAAATTCCGATAATTATTTCAAGGGGTTTTGTAATCTGAAAATAATGGAATTTTTAAAAAAATCATATTCCTTTTAAAGAGATCGAGCTAAAACAGGCAAAAATTTTTAAAATAGAACAATGTTTCAAAAGGAGATCATTTTGAAAAAGGTTATTCTAATTTAAATTTTTTTTGCCAAATATTGTATTTAAAAAAAAATTTTTGTAAAAAGGGCCCAAAAAAATTTTTATACATGTTTTCCCAACAAGTGACACTAAAAAATGAAAATTATCCATTTATGAGTTTTTAAAACAGGGTTTCCCGAACGTAATTTTTAAGTCTCCATAACGGGTGAAATTAATTAGACTGTGAATAAAAAGTTGCATCGCGTACAATCAAAAGTGATAAAATATGTCAATCACCCAAGGGGGGGCCCAAAAACTAGCTTATTACAGCCAGAGCGATACTGCATACCGCAGGATTTGTAGTCTGAAATTGAGGAAAACAAGTTGTATTTTTGAAGAAAGTTTTAATATTTCGAAACTTTTAAATTAAGTTTCGTTTTTCACATTGTATATGCATATCATATTATAATGATTTTAAAATTTCAAATGAAAAGGAAAAAAAGAGACTAACCAATTCAAACTTGGTCAAGTTTATATATATTTTCTTAAAATTTTTACCCAAAAACCTATCCAATTCAGAAGAATTCGGTACAGTTATCAAAGGGAAAACACTAATGTCGATAGTGAAAAGGAATTCCTCGAAAAAAAAAAAATTTAGAAAAAATAGCAAAAAAAATTTCCAAACAAAACAATGAAAATTTTTTCCCAAAACCCAAAAAAAAGGGGAAATCGTTTTTTTTAAAAAGATGAGAGATTTAGGGTAAATTTGGGATATGCGCATTCTAAAGTACCCCCAATAGGGATGTCGAAAGATTTTTTTTGACAGCAGGAAATTTTTTGCAAAAAATTCCGGCTTAATTTTAAGTAAACAGTTTACTTTTAAAAATACATTTCAAAAATTTAAAATATACCAAAATTTTTGAATAGCGATATTTACACTTTTGTGATTTAAATAAATGAGATGAAAAAAAATGGATTTAAATAAATAAATAAATTGACTATTTACTGTTAAAATTTTTGTTAAAATTGTTTTGTGTTATTTACACTCTCTAATAAAACTGGCAAAAAAAAAAAAAGAAACAGCTGTGTTTTCTAAAATTTTTAAAACCCGGTATCAAGATCTAAAAAATACCGAATACCGGTATTGAGTTTTTTCCCATATTGCAACCCTAAAAATGTTTTTGTGCCAAATTTTTTGGCAAACAGTAAATAGTTAATCATTTTTAAAGATTTTATTTTTTGGATTTTAATTTTGACAGGTAAATGTAGTTTTGATGTCCCCAATAACAAATTGTGGCTCTCTTCAACAGGAAACTCTACTTATCAGCAATAACTAATCATGCAAAATAATCAGCCTAAGAAAAATCTCCAATAGGCACAGTACTATTGCTTGTACACAGTAGTTTATGCTATTATTGTTATTTTTTAAAAATTTAATTACTAAGTAATCTTTTATTTTTCCATTAACAATTTAATTTGTCTTCTTATGTATTATGTGTGAAGTTCAAATAAATTAAATATTTTGTAAAGAATTTTACAGCTGAAATCCTTCGAAAAACAGTTTATCATGTAAATTTTACTGTCCATCCTTTCTGGTAAGCGTTTTTGTTCTTGCTTGGCTCAAGCAAAATGCAGCACATGCTAAGAAACTACTAGGAATACACTTAAATGCGACAGTTGAGGAATATAGAGTTTCCTGCAATAAATTAACGTAACCACTGTAAGAACACTCAGGATTTATCAAGTTTATCTAGGATAAAACATCTGATGAATATACATGAATGCGAGAAATGGTTAAGGCTTTAAATCCTATTTATTTAGTGGGAAAACTAACTATTCACTGAATTCCGCAGTTAGAGCGAGACAGGAACTTAAGTTTATGCAGTGCTTGGGTCTTGACAATAAATATGGGATGAATATTTTTAAGAGTATAATTCATTAGACTTTTAAATATAACAGAGAAAGTCTTTTAAAATCCGGCACTTCCAGTTATACAGACAATGGATAAAGTAAGTTTTAAAAAATCTAAAAGAATTGAATTTTATAGCAAAAGTATATGAACCAGTTAAGTTACTCTTCTAAAATTTTAATTAAAAAAAAATAAATCGCAACGCTTGTACAGAATCACTCTTTTACAAATGCGTGTTTTGTTGGTGACATTTAAATATTGTATGAAACGCACATTTTAAAATTCTCTTTTCAGTTTTATACTGATTATATATATATTTCACTTAGTATTGTAAAAGAAAAGAGGGAAGATTTTTGTTAACCGTAAAACTGGTTGAAACCCACTTTTACATAAGTTTAAAAGCTCTGTCTTTAGTCGACAAAGTTTATAACATTTCAGCATCCATTTGTTCAAGTTTTAAAACTCATATTTTTTTCTTACGTATTTAAGTCATTTTAGTTTCTCAAGTAGAGTTTATTGAACACACACACACAATATATATATATACAGCAGAGTGTCATTACATTATGACCATCCCTCACCTAGAGCCTGGAAACCAAACCACGGCACATGCGTGGCTCATGTTGGGCTATATAAAGCCCCCTTATGCACTGTTTTTTCACATGTAGAGTGCTTAGTGACATAATGGGGAAAGCAGCTGATTTATATCATTTTTCAATAAAGGTTAAGTCGACACCTGGGAACCATCGATTTCAGAAATTGCTTGTTTGTTTTCTGCTCAAGTGCAGCCGTTGTGCGCATTGATCAAACACAATGTATGAATGATGGAAAAAGTCGGTGCATTGATTTCAGAGAAGAGTGGTGAATGTTGCGCATTGTTCGCCATGACCAAAGGGTGTCTATCGCCTATATCACTGCAGCTACCACAGTGACGACCTAAACGGTGTGTCTTAACACACAGTAAAACAAACACTGCTGAATATGGCTTTCCTTTTGACACTGTAATATAAAACTTATAGTGAATATGGTTCACCCAAAGGCAAAACTGTATACAGGAGGGCATCTTGTCTTTTCAGACGATTTAAATTTATGTACGCAGCATGATGATGAATGTATCCATGTCTTGAGACACCGAGGGGAACACATGGGCCCTACTTGTATTTATATCGTCAAATAGACCCTTTTACCTGGTGTGATGTAATGGGCTGCCATGGGTACATGTGTCATCGGTAATCTAACATCCAACGTTACATTTCACGGATATGAAGGTTGGTGTCCGTGCCCTATCTTCGAAATTTCCGAGACATCATGTTTTAACAAGATGTTACCGAACTCCACACACAGGATGCTAAACTGTTACCCTGGCCAACACATTTTACAGATCTCTTACTCATTGAATAAATCTCGTCGTGCGTTGCTGAGAAACTGAGCCACTCTCCAGCCACAATAACTGATAAAATATGGCATAAATTTAAAGCATCATGGAAAGACTTGCCCTTATCTGTCATCCACACACAATTCCAGTTCGACTTTATACCTAACTTGATGCCTCATTCAAAACACGACTGACAACATACATTTTAGTATTATCTTGTTGAAAGGTGCGTCTCCCAAGCCTCGAAGATAGGGCACAACCACCAGCCTTAAGATCTGAGAATTATATATATATATATAACTCAGCTGCTTAGATTATCAAAGACGCGAACGAGAGATTTTCATGTTGTATACCCAGTGGCTGTTCTAACTATCATACTACGCTCTTATGATGATATCAAATATAATCAGCCCACGTGCGTTCTCTTAGGTGCCTCCAGACACGAATACGTTGTATACAAAACAGAACTCATCTGAAAATACAATGCTGTGCCACTCCTGAGTTCGATTTTATCATTGGAATCACACACACACACACACACCCTCATCACTGAGCGTCTCTAGGCTGCAGTGTTAAGGGAAGCCCTCATAATGGTCGCCGTACAGATAATTCAGACGTCATCGCACTGTTTATGTGAGTACTTGTGCTACAAGCAAGCCCCTTTCCTGATTCAAGATCCGTGATGTGGTTCTACAATCCTGCAAGGTTGATCTGGCAACATGTATGTCCTCTCGAACGTTAGTGTGAGAGGTCAGAGAGATCATGTACGACGTTCAAATTGAACTTTGTGTTCCCCATACTTGCCTGTAAATAGTTGGATTCTAACCAGTGCGAGAGACAATATCGCGGAACAATAAATTGTACTCTCGATAGCTCACGATCCTTTTGCTATCGAATTCTAATACGTGCTGGTTGTCGTTTTTACTTCTTATACGTAGCATAAGACGATTTTCTTGCTAACTACCAACATTTAAAAGCCACATTTTCGAATTAGAAACCCTCCGAGTAGCTTTATTTTTATATAAAGTTTGAGATGCCTTTTCCCCCTCCTGTGTCATTCGAATGCGCGTAAATGCTAATCATTTTCAGATCCCGGTATTGTTAGAGCCCAACTGTAGAGGACGCTTTGAAAGCGTGGGAATGTAAGGGTGTAGTGGTGTTTACACCTACACTCTTGAGAAAGAGGTAGGGAATGAAGGCATGCGGCCTGTTTTGCGAGTTTCCCATATCACTGAGTATTTTAATTAAAGTAAAGTGTATAATAATGTCCTGTATATATTTGTAAAGAAACTTGTGGAAGTGAATTATTTGAGTAGTGACTCATTAATACCATCCTGACCAAAGTAAACATAATATTAAGTAAACGTGAAGTCGCAAAGTATGAGTGCTGAGTTGGAACGAAGCTACATCATCTTCCTTTCACGAAAATTTGATGTTTGTATCACCCCTTCTTCATGATGTTGCTATTTTAATGGTCTACAGTGTACATGCTTCAAAATAGATAAATTATTAAAGCCAGTACATTATGTTTATTTAAATTTCTCTAAAGGGTAATATGCATGATTTATTTATTTATTCTTAAAACATTCGTTATAGGAAACCTTTAGAAGTTCAAATACAGAGTTTCATGCAACTATTGATTGGTTATATGCAGGCCCTAGACGTATTTTGACCTAACCCCCGATGAAACTAAACAAATATCCAGTCCTGACCATCAAGAGCCCTAATCTAAGAAATCTTTTTATGTTCCTCTTGTTTTTCTTTTAAGGCACAGGAACCGTGGAAGACTATATAAGAGCGGAGAACTTTTAGTACCTATTTATTGGTAGAAAGCAGGCTTGTTAGCCACAAGCACTTGATTACTTAGAAGTGGCAATAAGCGAATTCCTGTGTTTCTAGAGAAGTTGGGATAATTTAATTAGGCCTATAGGTGAAGAGAATTGCAGTTACTCTGTTTATCAGCTTCTACAAACGCGAATTGGATAAGAGTCTTTTTAACCAAGCAAATATTACTGTGGCACATTTTAATACAGAGATGAATCTGGTCTCTTCATTTTCAGCAGATTAACAAATTATAATAAATTTGGTGATGTGTGTTAATTTAAGTTTAATTTTATCGCATATAAAAAAAATTACAGAAATAAAGTTTGAGATTGCTATTTCAAATCATTGTTTTCACGATAAGAATTTTATAAAAGAAATTAAGAGGGATCAAAATGTTTAAAATGCCAAAAATTGTAAAGAGTTACGTTGATTCAAAACACTTAAAGATAATAAAAAAAACCTTCTGTTTCGCAACCTTTATTTACAAAAAATTGACTTTTGAAATTACCTTAGTAACCAAGGAACACATTCGTTTCAGTTATTCATTTTCAGCTTCTGAGGAGTTATTTGTTCAAAATTGGCTTTTTTTCTTCTACTAATCAATAAAATACTCGTTAATTAAATGCAATTTTACGCGAGGTCGGCAAAATATAAAGAACTAAGGAAAAAACCTGTTTTGATCTACAATAATTCAGTTCTGGTGTTATTACATGACAGAAAATAACCAATGAGACTTCTTTGCTCTTGTAAAACGAAAGAGAACAAAAACTTAATTAATTTTTCTATGATTGTACAAAAAGAAACTGAGTATCTAAGGGAATATTTTGAAAAGCAAATAATGTTTCTGTTACAAATGAAACAAAGTGTGAATATTACGAATGATTTATTATCAAAATTTCTGTTCATAATAAATAGATTACTATATGCAAATGCAAAATGGATAGAATTTTTTTATGTTTATTTGTCTAGATATAATAATAGATTATGCAAAATCGAATATATAAGACCCGAATGATTTTTTCCTCGAACTTATTATGCAGATAATAATTAGTAATTATTCCGAGGCTTGATTATATTTTAAATTCAGTCACAACACCAAAATTAATTCAAAGTATTTAAACCCAATATTCCTGAAAAAAAATGCCTAAGAAAATTTTATGCATCTATTATTTTATTTTCCAACTATAATAATCACTCTCATTTAATAATTCGTTGTATTTTTATATATGCCAAAATATGGTTTTAAATTAACCTTCCGTTATGTACCATATTTATTCGAATCTAAGTCACACTTTTTTCCAATGTTAATGGTACTGAAAAATGGGTGTGGCTTAGAATCGAAGGGAAAAATTCGTTGGATGGGGCAATAATTGCAATAACAGGTTCATGCATGTGTGTATTTAAAAGTTAATAATATTGGTAAAATAACTAATTATTCGCTTCTTATTAGTTCTCATTTAAAATTTATTTTAATTCCCCAAAATTAGACACCGATGAACCATTTTACACTATTCTTCATTTTTCGCAAAAACCTGTTGAGAATTTGGGAGGCGGCTTAGAATCGATGGAGGCTTAGATTCGAATAAATACGGTATATATAAATTTTTACTGAGAAATTTAAAATTTCATATAAACACCTTTAATTTATTATGGGCTTAAAAATTAAACCACCATCAAACTAATCTTTGATACAAAGGAAAGGGAATTTTCTGTAATTTTAAATAGAAATGAAGTAGTTAGTTATTATACCACTAAGGCAATCAGCAAGATAAAGTTGTGTGCTATGTGTATTAATAATATTCAGGTAGTAGCACAAAATTACGCATTATGCAAATTGGTATTATTCGGCCGGAAAATAACTCATCCTTAATGAGGTACGAAACAACTTTTTTGTTTAGTTGTTTGTGAATGATCCTGCCAAAAACAGTGACTAACTTTGTTTCATTAGGCTGTGTATATTTTTTTTTCTTTTCATTATTCTCAAAAAAATCATTTTGCTTAATATGCAGTTTATTTGCATTCTGTAAAAAATAAGCTATACATGCTTTACTTTTTTAAAATATTTTTTCACATTTTGAGGATAATTACATGCTCTGTGCATTATTCATAAATTCTAACATATTTCTTCAGTCTCGTGTTAATTTCTGTACCAAAGTATTAAGAGTTTGCATTTAACCTATCTAATTGTGATAACTTATTTGATATATATATATACAAGGGCAATCGTAAAATAAATAAGGGCATATTATTCTTTTTATACATATAAATATAAACGGTTTTTTTATTCAGAACCTGAAAGGTACGATAACAAGTGTCCAAAAGTTCTATGAAAGCAAAGCTAATTCATTCAATCACATTCTACAATATTTTAAAGCTAATAAATTAATGAGGCAAAACTATAGAATAGTAAATTTCCTTTTCAAATATAAACTTGGTAATTTATCAACCATTATTAATTTTTATGCGTCAAATTTTATGTTTTATTTATATAATTGATTTACTCTCTAAGTAATTTTTCAGTGCTGTAAATTAAAGTTTTTAAGCAGAAAATACGTTAATTTTTCATTTTTTCTGTTTTAGCATTTCTTTTTTATTTAGTTATTCCTGAAAATTCTTATGTATCTAAGATGCATCTCAGTGTATAGTTGTGCCCCAATTGTGGACACTTGAAACTTTTTATGTTTATTATTATTATTATTATTATTTGTATGCTTATACAAAAGTTTTACATTTCCCAAAATGAAAAGTCATATATATCATTTTAAAGAGAATTTCTTACTGAATTCAATACAAAAGAACAAAATTCAAATATATTAGATATTGATAATCACAGTGAGTTATCAGTACTTAGTAGGGTAGCCTTTATTTTTTATTACATCTTCACATCAATGTTTCATTGAGCTGACAGCAGTTTTAAGCTCTTCCTTCGTTATTACTTGATGCCAGGAAACAATTATTGCCTCAATTAGTTCCCTTTTATTTCATGGGTGTTTCATTCGGACAAGAGTTCTCAATCCGTGCCACAAGTTTTCAATTCGATGGAGGGTCAGGAGTGTTTCCTGACCGGGGAAACAATAATATTTAGTCAAAAAGCAATGACATCAAATATAAGAGTAGATTGAACATCTAAAAAGATATGCAAGATTGTTGTGTTACGAGAAAGAGGTCTTTCCTATGCTGAAATTTCAAGACGGGTGGTTCAGTGACTACATCAGGAGTCTGAAAGTTTTATTTATGATATCAAAAGACAAATTTAATAAAAAACAACGGCGATAAAGGTGCAGCACATCTGTTGATGACAGAAGAATAAAAGGACTATATCTCCAAGATAAAAAAAAATGTCATCAATGACCATCAGAAGTGATCTGAATGGTGCTGGTGTTTCTGTTAGTTCAAGAACAATCAGAAAGTTATCGGATGTTGGAATAAGAGGCAGAATTCCTCGAAGAAACCTTCATATCAATTTACAGCAGTGCAAAAAAAGACTACAGTGGGCAAAGGAATACGTATTTGGACAGATGATCAGTGGTCACAAGTTATATGGAGCAATGGAACTAAGAAATATATATTCGGTATTGATGGGTTAAAATGTGTAAGATGAAGAATAGGAGAAGAGCTACATCCTGATGCCTTTAGGCAACTGTGAAGAATACACTTAGTGTAATGATTTGGCCATGCATGTCAGCAGATGGTATTGGTCGCCTTCATTTCATCGATGAGATACTGAATGCTAGAAAATGCATTGACAATATTCTAGAACTTAAACTTCTATCTTCCTTCAGGGATCTCTTTCCCAACCATGCTTCATTTATTTTTCATCAGGATTCTGCTTCCTGCTACAAAGCAAAATTATCGAAAGAGTTGTTTCGCTCAAAGAGCACTGAATTGTCGTTGTAGTCAGGAAATTGTCTTGATACCAATCCTGTTGAAGACTTGTGATACCGTTTGAAAACATTTGTTGGAATGAGGTACACATCAAATAAAATGGAACTAATTGAGACAATAATTGTTTCCTGACATCAAGTAATAACGAAGGAAGAGCTTAAAACTGTTGTTAGCTCAATGAAACATCGATACGAAGCTGTAATAAAAAATAAGAGTTACCCTATTAAGTACTGACAAATGACTGCTATCATCAGCATCTAATATATATTGGTAATTAGTGCAGATGAATTTTTTTGTATTGTAAATATTTGAATTTTGTATTTCAATTCCTACTATTAGTTCACAATCTCATATATATATTGAACAAGATATATCTATCAAGAATTAATAAAATTCTTTCTATTCATCCATTCAAGTTCAAATACATTTTTTAAAATTTGTAGTGGAGGACACTTGATGTTAATACAGTTTTTTCAAATATTAATTCTTATTAGTTAAGCTTAACTAATGAATAAATAGTAACAAACACAAAAATAATAATCTAACACCATATATAAAAAGGAAAATTGCTCGTTGTGTCCTTGTAGCGCAATGGATAGTGCGTTGGACTTCTAATCCAAAGTTCGTGGGTTCGAATCCTACCTAGGATGGCCTAATTTCTGAGAATGTGATTTATGAATGAATAAATAGTAACAAACAAAAATAATAGTCCAACACCCCATATAGAAAGGAAAATGGAAAATCGCTTTCTATTTTGCCATTTAATACTGTTATTCTGTCAAATGTATATAAATGTTTATATTTAATTGTAATTATTTAATAAAAAGTAACTATAAAATAAATTTTTTCTTTGTTGACCTAAGTAGAAATTGACTTTAAAAAAGTTTCTATATTACTTGTTTGTATTGAATTCAGTATTAAATTTTCTTTCAAATGATATATACAACTATGCATTTTGTTAAACGTAAAATTTTCTATAAGCATACAAATTTAAAAAGTATAAAAAATTTCCTAAAAGTGTCCACAATTTTGGCCACCACTATATATTTCCGAGCAGCAAATCAATTTACAATATCTTTATTACATATTTACTACGTGTCTTGATATTTCTCAATGATAAATTTAGTATATGTTTGAAAAATTAATTATAAATCATTAGTGTACAAGAAAAATACAGCTACTTTTCCGTTATTAAATAGAAGATTTTTCATTACAGAATTTCGATACTCTTATGAACTTCCTTCAAATTAAATTAGGAAAATATCTCCAGTTGTTTTTATTCAATTCATACACCAAAGAAAAAATCAAAAAGCAGGAATTAATTAGAAAATTCTTTCCAAAACATCTCACACTGAATTTTCTTTCTCGCGTTTTCCCCATTGGTTCCGTTTTCCCCATTGGTTCCGTCTTCGATTTTCTCGCAACTTGTACTGATTATTTTAATTATTTTCTTCATTATTATCACCATTAGGAAAACCAATTAATTTTCAGGTCTTAAAATTATCTCCAAGTTTCATTACTGTATTTTAACTTTCCGTGCTATTGATTTTTAAATTAAAACTTAAGGAAAACCGATACAAGTTGAACTACATTATGTCTATCGATAGCTAAATTATCAAAAAAAAAAAAAAGTAAATTCCCGGTGTGTGGTGGGTTATCCCATTTTAATACAAAGTAGTAAAAGTCAACTATCACTATTTAGGATGTTTTTATATTGCCTGAATTAAAAAATAATGTAATAACACTGTGTTACAGTTATGTTACAAAATCACAGAGTAAAATATTTAGTGATTTAATTATCAAATGTTTAATTAAATGTGACTAATTTTGTATCAAAACTGGACATATGATCACTGTGTATTAACTGGCCTTATCATTCTGATCCATGGTTAGTTAATGAAGATGATGGTTCAGTCCTAGGAGAGCCCACACCCTTGGCGCGAATTATTTTGGTTGGCGATAATTGCGCCATCTTAGTAACCCTACTTTGATACTTTAGATGAGGTAAACCAAACTATTTCTGGAATTTTCGTATTTTGTCGGCGGCATTTCGAATTTCATTTTGTTATTGGACACAGGGCTGGAAGTATGGCGGCGTGTGTGAGTGAATATACCTTAGAATTTTTTTACTTTGCTGAATGTGAAAGGTAAGAAAGAATTGATTGAATGGTGTATGAAGGAAGGATTGATTGCTTCGAGTTATGAATGTCCTAAATGTAATGAGCGAATGAGATTATACAAACGAAAGAGTGCAGTTTTGGATGGATTTGAATGGAGAATATATATGGCGGCGCTCACACGATCATTCGCTTAGCGATGAGACCTTAAGGACTTTTTTAAAATCTGCTATTACGCTGTACCTTCCACTTGGAAAAGATCACTAGTAAGAAAGTAAGTGCTGTTTTTATATTATTTATATCAAATGTTTAATTTCAGTATTGTTTACATATATTTTCATTACGCATCCACCGTATCCCGTTACATTCACTTGCCGCCATTGTCAGTTTCGTTTGGCGCCATCTCGTTCTGGCTTGGCGCTTATTTCGGTTTGTCGCCAATGGTGTGGGCTCTCCTAGGATTTTACCGAAGATGATATTTTGGTTACCATCACGTTTTCTAAAATTATACCGTAAGCTAAATGTATTATTTTTGAAGGCATGAGCAGATTTAATGTTTTACTATTACTTGTACTAAAGGCCCAGTGGTCGAGTGGTGACGTATCGCGCTTCCACACCAAAGGTCCGGGTTCTATTCCCGGGCTGGGCATGGTCGATTCAGCCTTTCATCTCTACTGCTGTGGGTCGATAAATGAGTACCAAGCTTGCTTGGGGACTTAAACACTGGGGGTCTCACTTCAGACTGACCACCTGATCGGGACATCTGCTCATGCACCTCAGCGTCCAATAGTCACGTATACTGGGACGGGCACAGTAGGCTTTGGCCCTCATGGGCTGTTTAGCCACTGAGTTTGAGTTATTACTTGTACTATTACGTGACATATAGGACCAATGTCGGTTGAGTTAAAATCTGGCAACATACTGATTTTTAAAATATTTTTTAATCAAGCTATGCGTTTTTTGAGATCTGACTACGATGAAAACTCAATAAACACATTTAATCCTTATAAACTAAACTCAGTGGTGCAACGGCGCATGAGAGACAAGGCTTACTGAGCTCATCTCAGTTTTCGTGACCATGGGCACTGAGGTGCATGAGTAGATGTTTCGGTCAGGTAGTCAGGCTGAGGCAAAACCTCCAGTGTTTAGTTCCCAAGCAATCTTGGCTCTCATCGACCCACTGAAGGAATGAAAGGCTGAGTCGACATAGCCCAGCTCCCAATTTGAACTCCAGACCTATGGCGGGGAAGCGCGATACACTACCTCTCAGCCACTGGGCTCTTTTAATTCTTATAATAAAATGCAAATATCCATTCTTAAGGCTGTCTTCGGTCATTGTTAAAGAATAAGATCCGAATTTGGAACATTTTTTCAGATATAAAAGAAATCAAAAATTAATATGATATTCTGTCTTCACTATCCTTTTGAGAGTAGTATTTTTTATCATACATCTTATTTTTAACCAAGTTAATCCATTTTTTCTGGCATGAAATTCGTTTCGCGTTTTTACTCCTATACCTTAATGTTAAATGAGCTATCCCTGCATGCATTCAAAAGAGAAATAGAGCATTCATTGAATAATTTGAAATTTTTAAAAACACTATATTGTTAATATATGTATAAATTATAATGTTCCAAATTTCCATGAAACTTGAGGTATTTTTCTGTCTGAAAATATGCTTCGCGTTTAGTTCATGCTCTCGTTCTTTTGCCGAAAACAGACTTAAGACAAATAAAGAAATATATTTTTTTATTGCACTGAGAGAGAGTTGGATGTGTTGGTTAATATCGTTCAAGAACCATGAATTTATTTGGTTATTGTTATATGAATCACATAATAAACAAACAATTCTCAACGTCGTACTATGAAGCTACATGAGGATGATTAGTGACGAACCTCGTAATTCTGAACCCTAGTCAAGTGAGGAGGATATCACTTGAACTAACACTCACTCCAAACTCCATACCTAACCTTCATGAGTCATTTGATTTTCGATAGATGTAACACCCCTCTATAAAATATCCCTCCACGGAAGGTCTTTAGTAGAATCAGGACTCGAATCTATGACTCGACAGATACAACGCCGGGCATGAGTCCACAGCAATCATCATTGTCCCCTATGAAGACGAACTAAATCATTTCAAGGTATCCGACTACCCTAAAATTGTGAATTTTGCCAAAAATTGACAAATCTTTTTTATGATTTTATTTTATAGGCCATCTTATTAGCTTTAAAAAAAATACCTTTATTATTTTCCGTTCACTAGAACAAAAACGAAAAGTGTTTTAATATAAAAGCATATGCCATTACTTTACGAAAGATGTCATACTTTAAAATGCGTTTTACTTGAAAAAATATTTTTTTTTTTGAAAATTCTCAAACGGGAACAGCGATTGCTCAAAAAGTTTTGAAAATATTTACCAAATTTTTTGTGTATGGTCTGTATAATAGTAGAAATGTTTTAACCTTCAGATTTATCAATAACTGTTTTATTACAAAATTTACAGTTTCTTATGTGAATATAATCACTGTTTTTAATTCAATTTTATATAATAACTAAGATAAAGTGCTCTAGTTTTTGTAAAAATTATAATCCTTCTTATCCTGAAGGTCATTTCAAAAATGAACAACATAGCAACACATCAGAATTGAAAAATTGACAATTTGTACATAAACTTTTGGTACAGAGTGGGCCCCGTTTATGTAATTTTTTGTCAATTTTTACCCATTTTTTCGCATTTTAGTAATAATAATTTCTTTTTCTCTTCTTAATTTTAGCATAATTTTTAAAAGGTACTAAGCAAATCTAAAAACCACAAAAAAATCCCCATATCTACATTTCTTTTAAAAAGAGTTATCGCAAGTAGTCGGATACCTTAAATCAGAGTTCAGTGACAAAAGACTACCTAGGAACTACTTTCTTCTTTGAATTTCTTTAATGTTCTATGATACGTCAGTTTAAATGTATCTATCAGTAATTCTTATAATTCCAAGCAACGTTAGACAGCTAGATAACTCTGATATTGTTTTTCAAAATGTGTAGAATAAAAAAATGTTACATCACTACTGTCTATTATTTCTTTACATGTTTCATTAAAACTCTACGAAAAGTAATATACACAGTTTTATTTTACTGTACAGTAAAAATGATGTAATTTAATTCATAATGAAAGTAATTGCAATAAATTCCTTGCTATTTTATGATATAATTATATGAAAATAATTATTGCTGATGAATTATCTGATCATTCTCTTTGCGATGAATTTTAACCTCATAAGTAAACATTTTATCATTAGTGAATTCAGCAATTAGTTAAAGCCCCTTAAATTGATCTATGATATAGTATTATTTATTCAATGAAACTTTTATTTAAAAAGTAATAAGCAAGTGTCTACATTTATTTCAGTCTATTCCTGTTTTAGTTTACCGTATTTATTCGAATCCAAGCCGCCCCCCAAATTATCAACGATTTTTTGTGAAAAAATAAAAAAATACCATAAAAAGGTTTATCAATATCTGATATTTAGAAAAGTTGAACAAAAATTAAAATTAGAACCAATAAGAAGGGAATAATTAATTTATTTTTTTCAATATTAAAAACTTTTAAATACATACAGGAACCATCTATTGCTCTAACCGACAGTATCATGTTCAATTTCCTCCATACAAACGAATTTTTTCGTATTCGATTCTAAGTCAAGCCTTATTTTAAGTGACATTGATATCGGGGAAAATAATACTGATTAGATTCGAATAAAGTCGGTAGTTGTTAACAGAAAATTACTCCCATGTTTCAAAACTAATAGGAATATTTAAATTTTAGTACAACAAATTATCTCTCAATTTATGAATGTTGAATATTTATCTTTAATAACAAAGTGATGGTAAAGGTTAAATTGTGCAGCGATAAGGATTACAAATTTTGGAGTAAATGAATTTTAATGAGACAAATATCCAAGTTTCCTCCTCAGAAGTAAGTCTTCCAGTTTGTAAAATTTATTTTGAGAAAATTTCTGTGCAGCTTTAAGTTTACTCTTGTAAGAGTATTTGTAGAAAGATTTGTGTACGAATTTACAAAATAAATAATTGACGGGGATTTCTGCGGAAATATTTGGCAGGCACTCAAATTTGTTCAGAACTTTGAGACATCGCTAACCACAAGCATCTACTTTATACATAATTCATGTACATAATCAAATTGCACGGACTGAATTTTAGGAAGGAAGTAATACTTTAATGCAATTGCATCAGGCTGCAAAAGTACATAACGTTACTTCAATCGTGCACCAAATATTTTATTTTACACTGAATTTTTTAAAAAATATTCTTGGAATATTTGCTGAATTTTATTCAAATTATTTTTAAAGCAAAGTTATTGAATTATTAGATTTTAAATGCTAAAATATTTCATTATTTATGGCAAGTGTTTTCATTTTACTTCTTACTAGGATTGTTGCGTAGGAGATCATTTCTTTTTATATTGTGATGTAACCTATATGCAACAGGATACATGTAATACTATATGTTTTCATAATTGATTATAAATTATTTGATAACAAATAATTTCATTGGCCATTTTAATACTTTCTACCGGAAATAGTTCATATAAAGAGACGAATACATAAAGTTGTTTTTAATTTAATTTTTTTAAATTTTTATTTCCTTTCAAAAAGAACGTTAGCATTATCCTGTTCTTATTTGAATATTAACTTTTTTTTACGTATATTCTTTGATTGATGTCACCCTTCTCGCTTGAACCTTTTTTAGAAATGTGATATCTATTGCTAATAACTTAGGATAGATCCCCAATGGTATTGATTCAAGCTAAATAATTACGCATTGAGTGGAATGATAAGCGTTTGTGCATTTTTTACCTAATATCAACTCTAAAAGACAAAGAAGAATACTTCTTGACTTTTATAATCCCCTTAATTATTAATTTCTCGCGCAATTTTTATTGCACGCCTAATCACTATTTTTTATGTATAACTAAATATTTTTCATTTTGGCTTTCTCTACAGGACAAGTCCCACCCCTTTCTATTTATTTCAATTACTAAGACCCCTCGGGCAGCCAATGAGAGTCACTGTCATCACCTGCCATGCACTAATGAGAGAGCAGCCTTTCAGCTCTCCTTCAACTTGAACTTTTGTTACATCCATGAAAATTAACCCAACGATTGGCTCGACCAATCAGGAAGCACCATATCCAGCATAAAAATGAAAACTTCGTTCAACATCAAATTCACCACCAGATATGGGATTGGGGGCCGCAAGTGGCCAATATGCCTGGGTATAAATACCGTAAAAAACACCATTGTGCATTTTTACTTATTTTTCCCAAATAGTTTATTTTAAAAAATGAGAAATCAATTCCACTGGAGCCTCTATTATTTGATCGGAGCTATTGATTACGAAATCCATTACCTTCAGATGCTTGCGCGCAAATGTGATTAAAAAAAACTTATTCTATTCAATTAAAAACTACATTGAAAATCTTAATATAAAAACTACTATTCTACAATAATAACGTCAAGATTATCATTTTATCAATTAGAATTAATATTCCCAAAAATACTTTTGAGTCACATTTTCCAAGATATAAACTAATAAAAAATTATTTATATATATTTCGATATCAAGAGGAAACTTTTTTCTTGTTGTGTGAAATTATTTGCTTAGAAAACAACCTTAGTATTTTGCTACATCGTAAAACTAAAGCTAAGTGGAAACAAAAGAATGTAAATAAATTTCTAATATAGAAAACTTTTCTGTGAATAAATTACTTTTACAATGCTGTTAAACGTTATTTTTTTTATTACAAAGTTTCTTTTTCAGAGATTTTCGGACGAAGCAGTAACAATGAAATCAATGGCTCAACCTCCTCACAGAGAGAAATGAAGGGCATCACGAGTTTCATTTCTGGGAAAAGTAACAGATGATTATTGACTCAGAGGATTCTTTTTAAAGGTTGATTATATTCCAGGGGAAGCTCTAGATTATATGCTCTAGAAATCTTCGTAAGATTTCAATTTAAAATAATTTGTGTTTTTTATAGTGGTGTTAGGTAATAATAATTAAGCTTAACCTAGTCAGAACTTGAAAAAAATAAAGAGCATGGGGAAAAGAAATAAAGTAATTGTTAGGAAAGTAATTGATGCAATGATTAAATTAATATATCATAATATTACATGTATACGGCTCGATATTGTAATAATTAACGCATAAATATTTTAATGAACTTTTGCATGTTATATTTATTTAGTTCTAAGGTTTTTATAAGACATTGGAAGAGATTTGGCATGAGTTCTAAGAGAAAAGATAAAGAAAGAAAAATTGCACATAGAATATTTTTTATTAACAATTGGTTTGCTAATTTTTTGCTGAATATACTGCAGGTATCTAGAATCATTCACAAATGAGAGCTTAAACGCATTCAAACATCAATTTGAGTAGAAAAATGAGAAGGAAAAATATTCAAAATTGTGTGTGATTGAACTTTTATCTTATGATTTTCTACCAAGACGAAAATAAACGTAAAAACTCAAATGTTTTGTTTTAAAAAATTTTAGCTTTTTAGCTTTTAATATAAAATAAAAAATAAATTTGTTTTTTAAAAAAAAATCTCGTTTGATTGCATTACGATTAATGAAAGATCAAAATTACATTTTCAGAACATTCGAAAAGTTTTAAATACCTAAAGTTTAGATAAATGAACAAACTACTTGTGAATCATATTTATTTATTTTTTTTTTTTTTGCAAACACAAAATTTTGTTTGTTGTGTTTAACAACGATGTACAGAAACATGTTGACATTCCTTGAAATTAATAAACAACACTGGGGTGTAAAGTTAAAAAACACACAAATTTTCGTGGGTTTTTCAAAAACAACTGAATGAACTCAAATCCAATTTGGTATGAAACTATTTAAATTTATTGTTAAAAAGTAGACAGTAAAAAATAATGGTGCTCATTCATGCTCACGAAAGCATGATAAAATCAAAAATTATGTAGAAAGATGGTAGTTGAAAACGGTTTGGTATGAGGCATGATGGCCTCTATCAACAATACAGCTCTCATGCAGCTTACGAGGCTGTTTACGCTGTTGAGGAGCAATAAATACCATTCTTTCACCAAAGCACTTCTTTGACTTGACCGAGTTTTGAGAAGCTGGTAAGCTGCGATTACTATTCCAAGAGGATCTTAAACATTCTGGATGGGTTTCAGGTCTGGAGAGCTGACTGGCCACACTATCCCCTGAATATCTTCAGTCTCGAGTTATTCGTTGACAAGTCAAGCCTAGGGTGGATGAGCATAATCATCTATGAAAATGAACAGGATTCTAACAGTCCCTCTGAAAAACCTTACACAGGACTCTTAAGATTTCATTCTTATACCTCAGTATAGTCAAGGTTCCTCCTTAAGAGACGTGCAACTCTGTGCACGTATCCAACATCACGCCCTCCCAGACCATAATACTACCACCATCATAAAAGTCCTGTTCCTTTCTATGTTATTCGAGAAATGATCAGTCTTTAGTTCTTCCCATATTTTAATATGTTGAGAATCAGTGTTCAAATTGAATCTCGACTCAAAGGTGAAAACAGCATGAGGCCCACTGCTCCCATGTCCTAAAATAATGTTATCTGCAACATGTCAGGAGGGCTCTCCCGTGACCCGGAGGAAGAGGTAGACCATCGGATTTCTGTTAAATAAGTCTGCCTTGAGCAAATAGTTCAGCTCGAAACGTAGGTCCCAGAAGCAAGTAGCTGAGGTAACTCTTGCGAGTTGAGTAGCTATAATCCCTCTTATTCGCCTTTCAGTTCAAGACGAGTAACGTTCATCCTGACTCTTGGGCGACCCTGCGACTGATCTTTTGTATATTGTTCCAGTGTCCTGGAACCACTTCCTTAATCTGAAAACCCCATTTCAGGACACATTGAGTCAGTAATTATCTTCTGTGAGGATTGACCTATCTCCAATATCCCAATTGCTCTCCATCATCCAGATGTTGCATTAGTTAATTGTTTGCAAAAGTTTCAAAAATCATGGTAACCCCTCGGAGAAACATGGACAAAACTAAAATTTCACATAGTAGTGTTTGAAATAGCTGCCTTGTCAGTTTTTATAATTTGAATAAAATGAATTAGAGAGATCGAACTGGGAGTTAATAATTTAAGAAATGTAACTTTTCATTGTTGTGCTTAATAATTTCCAGTTAAAACGAATCAGAGTTTAAGAAAAATTCACGAATGTATCTTTGTTTTTTAATTTTTGGACAGCAACGTATGTAACTATCATTATGAAGTTACCAATCAATGAATCGTGTAGCCATTTGGCTACACACTTTTTATTTATAAGTTTCGCGTGACCTTTCAAAAAAACATTGCGTGTTTAGAAATCCATTTGCTTTTAATGAAAAATCGTACAGAAACCCAGTAGGTGGCAAAAGTGGTTCTAAAATTAGGCTTAAACTGGCAACTTTAAAAAATGTCAAGGTTGCTGCTGTATGCATAGTTCTAACGTTAAAAATAACAAAATATATTTTGTTATGGTAAAAAAATATGTATTGGTAAAAATTTACTTTTCTTATGGAATTGTTATAATATAAATTTTGTGTCGCTTGGAGATTGTTTTATACCTACTCTTGTTTCCATTTGGCAAAAATATGGAAATACAGAAGTCGAATGCTTGCGATTTAGAAATGACCATTGGTTTATTGATTGTTTATTAAAGTCCCATTTTAAAGCTACATTCAAAGCTCATGCAGTATGCTACATGAATGTAGCATACTTTTTAAACTAGGTCGAGTGATGAGGAAGTCACCTGAGCTGTCACATCCCACTATTTAAACTTCCACATAAAGCCAACGGAAAAATTTTCCCTGGAGCACGAAGTAACCTGTATGTGAAACGTCTTTCCAATAAAACAAATATCGTAATAAGTCATAATATTGTAGTGAGGTTTAACTCGTTTAATAACTGAACATGATAGTCATAAACTCTCATTGACTGTCACACTTTAGTCAAACTTAATGACACATTTAAAAAAAAAGGAATATTAGACCTTTGAACTCGAAAACGAAATAGTATCTGATTCCAAACTGTAAAATACCATCTGTGACTGAAATAAAATTTGAACCAAGAACTACTATTAAGCTACTATTGCTAATGTAAAAGGAATTTAAATATCTAATATGGGATGGTAGGATAATAAGTGTGTCTTGATGTTAACCATATTTCTGGCATGAATTTTGTGAAACAGATAAAAAGATGTGATCGTAAAGGAAAATGCAAAATATTTATTACTTGCCCTTATGTAATAAACACGTATAAACTGGTTGTGGATTTGTGGAAAATGGTGCTGCGGCTCTTTTAGACGGAATAAATAATAACAAGATCAAGAAAGGGATCTTTTCAATATTTTACCATTTCTTATAATTCACGGTTATAGATTCTTTGACCTTGCACAAGAGTAAACAAAGTTACAGGAGCAAAAAACAAATGTATCAAGCTGTATAATTTCAAACATAATTTATCTGAGACACTGTGCTCTTACGGAGAAATAAGGACAAAGAGTGGGGATCCACCAAATTTGACGTTAGATACAACAAGATTGATCACTAACCTGATCATTTAAACTTAAAACAGAGATATGAAATGGTATCTTACAAAAGTTTCAATCAGATGAAATGCTTTAAGTATTCAGCATCGTTGTGCCTAAAAAGAATAATGACTGTTTTATTAAGTATCATTTACATGTTTTTTTTTCGGGTAATAATCACACAAACATAGCATTCAATATTTTTATTTTATTCGAACAAACCATAATATCAGTTACTCACATGTTCGTTCTTTTATCCTAGAAAGATTTGCAAAAATGTTTATTCCATTTGGCACGTTTTGAGTTTTAATGAATTAATGTATTTCATAATGTAACCATTTGGCATGTTTTTTTAGTTCATTAAAAAATTAATATAATTTTTTTTCTGAAACATACAGCTATTAGACACACGTTATTTATTTATTATTATTTTTTGTAAACAAAAAAAAAATTATGAATTCTAGGCAAATTAATGATAGACCTCATTACACTCGATCCCAACCAGATTACAATAACAATACCTCAGAGGCATAATTTAACTCTCAAATCTTATTTTCGTAACCAAGAGTATTTGAAGATTTCAGAGTATCTCATTATACGTAGCGAGCAACATTCCCATTATTTCATCCGATGATCTTTAATATAGTCTTATTAAAATCGAAACTCTTTGGCTCTCTTAAGTGGATCATTACTACTCCAAAAGTCTATATTGAATCAATATCCATCATTGAGTTTCTGAAAAAGTTTTACCAAAGTCCATATCAAACTACGTTTTCCATTGGAAAACTAATATATTGCATTTAGATGCAGTAAAGGGACAATAATGGTTTAAATCTTGTAGGATTCCCTGTATTTCCTCAAAAACTTAGATTTCATAGTAGAGTCTCATGAATGAAACAGAAATTATGGAAACAGATGTCTTGAATATGTCATTGGGAAAGTCAGTTTGCTAGTTTCTCAGAATTCTGAGATCTTTCTTCATATAACATTTGATTCTCTCTCTCTCTTTTTTTTACTATCACTCTTTAACTGCTCTGTCTACACATTATAAATGTTTTGCTTTTGTTTTGTTTTTCTATTAACCATTGTTGCATTACAGTCATAAGATTCCACCCGTCTTTATAAGTCTATCAATTATTCAGTTGTATTGATTAAGTATTTCGACAATCTTATGGTCCGGGTAATCCGCAAATTATCTATAATTTAAAAAAACATTTATTCTCTTAACTTTAGTACTCTAAATTGCATAAAAATGGTCTCAATTTAAAACTTTTCGTTTATTTACAGATTTGGTGTCAAAATGTTTCGAAAAGTTTTGTATGTATATTCAAAAATTAACAAGTTAATTTTCATTCTCTTCCATATTATTTGTTTTTATTAAACTAATAATTAGTTTATTGTTCTCAAAAATCCCAATTCACTAAATATTTTTAAAAAATTACCTTACATGAGAAATGCTAAAAAATTAAAAATTGAGCAATTTAAAATGTGCATATAAAAGATTATATACTTTTTAAATTTTTGATAAAATATATGATTTTTTTGTTATTTACGAAGAATTAATGTCAAAATATTACAACAAAACTACAATAGAAATATTTTTATATTTTCAATGCCATATTTGTGTGAAGACCGTTTTCTTAATAATAATAATATTAGAAATATAAATTTATCCGTCTGGAATCCTTGAAAGAAGATTTAACAGAACGTCTTTGTCCAAAACTTAATTTTTCAAAAAAGATAAACAACAAGCTTATATATAAAATAAATGTTAAACCATAATAAGCAAACATTTAATTATTCTTAATGAATTAGGATATTAAATTTTAATTAATACTATTTTTTTTTTGCAAATTATAATAAACTGCTTTGCTTTCTTTTCCAGCTACGTCAATTCTGTCTGCTTGTTCCTATAAACAATTCAAAGGAAAATAGACTTGACCTTAAAAATTTTAATGTACTGCAGATATACAGTGAAAATCGCTTAACACGAAATTGAGGGGACTGAAATATTATTTTGTGTTAAAGGATATTGAGAAAAAAACCCATATTTTCAACAAAATTAAGTTTATTAGAGTGCCTTTTATTTACGTAGATGTATACATACGCATGTGTTTAAGAAAAATCAATGAAATAAAAACATTCACAAGAACTTAATGAAATTTAATATAAGATTTTCGTGTTTTTTGAAAAGCAAAACATTTATAGAGTTTTGGGAAAATAATCTGACACTTTTCTTTGCATTCTCCTTTTTTTTTTTTGCATCAAATTGTTTGATGTCATCATTTTTTTTTTATTCATTTCACCGCATTTCGGATGTCTGGGGAACAAGAGCTGTATTATTCATTTCATTTTCTTTTCCTGAACTTGCTTCAATGATATTTTTTGAGCTTTGACCAAACTCAAAAATGTCTTTGTCTGCCATAATTGGGGCTGTACATACATTATCCTCATCTACTGCAGAGAATTCTTCCGATGATAATGTAGGATAGTCTAATAATGCAGAAAATTTCTCAAACACTCATTAAGTATCTGGTGTTTTTCGTATTTTGTTCATTTCTAGAAGGGAAATCTTTTCGTCTTAAGCGATTTTCATTTCGTGTTAAGAGTAAAAATGCATGAAAATACATAGTAGTTTGTCGGGATCGTGGTATTATTTCGTGCTAACCGATATTTTGCCTTAAGCGATTTCGAGTTAAACGTATTTCACTGTATACAAATTTATCTATGTGCCTGCAGTCTATTGTACTACGCTGTCAGATAGAAAGATTTAAAAACATTACCTTAAAATTATACAAAAGCTATTTATTAAAAGGCCTCCTAGTTTTGAGGCAAGGCCAAATAATGAGAATGATATCCAAGATATTCTGGTAAAAGCAGAACTATAGTCAATGATATCAAAGCTTTATAAGAAAATAGGCTACAAATCTTTAACCATGGCATTCTATATAAACTTGCTTAATCCCATATTCGAGAATTTTTAAATAGTTAAATTTAATATGCAGGAGCCCCCTTTATTCTGTACGATGATTTTAGTTTGAATTGAGTCTTCAGTTTCTATAAAATTCAGTTGGTTACTAGAATCGAATAAATAGCTTTGACAGAAATTCTGATCCAATTTGTGTATTTCTTTTGAAATAAAACAGCAAATGTCAAACTATATATTTTGCGTTTTGTTTTTCTTCCAATTTAATCTTTCAAAGAATATTTAATCGACTGTTCTTTCTATCTTATCTTGGGGAAATAAATTTTCGAATATTTTTAAATTAAAATATCACTTGACAACTTTTCCTCCGAAATCAAACTGTTTGGAAACTAAATAAAGAAACGGAAAGGAAATATAATTGTGATAATCTCGTTGTCGGGGAATAAAAAAAGAATAATATTTTATTAAATTTAATTGCATTACAAAAACTATCATATAGCATGAGAGATTATCGCTTTGATATCTTACAGAAAATAAAAAGAATTTTGTCGATTCTTGCACAGTATAGAATTATTTTCAAACTTCTTTGTCTTATATTACATTAATAGGTTTTTTTCTAAACTGTGTTACTTTTTTCCGAAATTAAAAAAAATGGGAAAAAATAAAGATTATAAAGTAGTTACATTTATGTTTAAATTATAAAAATCCTTCAGAATGATTTTTTTTATTAGCCTTTTTTACTGCTCTTTTTATTTATTTTTTTTAAAAAAGAGCTAGAAGCCAAATATGAGAATAAGTGAATTTCAGTTTTCGAATATTTCCTAATCAATTCATTTTTAAACAAATTTCTTAGGAGATTCAAAGAAAATGTTTAATCACTTTTTCCTAATTTTGAGAAAATAATTACTTTGAAGTCAAGACTTGTTTCATACTTTAATATATTCATAATATTTTTAATATTATCTTTGTTTTACTCATATTTGTTTTGTCTGGTTAATCTTAACCATTTTCACAGGCATTCTAATCTTCTTGAAGATTTCCCCTGAATTGTTCCCTCTCTAAAGACCCCAACACAAAGAGGAAAATTAACATGTTAAAGAATATTTGGAGAACAACCTGTATTTAGTTACCACCAAAAATAAATCAGAAAAATTCCTAATGAATCACTTCTACGAATACATAGAAATTTCTGAAGTGTTCATCTGTCAACTTTTTAATTATAAAAAAACTAATAAATGCCCAAAAAATAGACTCTTTATATCATTTATTCAAATTCATGAATACACCGCGATTCGAATAGTTGTGGTTTGACACAGGATTAGTAAATTTCATTTAATTAATTTAATGTTCCGCTTAATTCAGGCAAAAATAATCGAGATAGACCTTATAAATAGGTTAAAAAATGAGGATAACACCCATGGTCGCAAAATGAAGAAAAGTGTGTATATGTTCCCAATATGCATAATTGTACTTTGGAAAGATGCTTCACTATTTATAATTGTGTGTAAATATATATATATATAATAAAATAAGGATAAATTTAAGGAATTACACTACAAAACAAATAGAAAAATTATGGAATCGATAACGAAGAACAACAGTTGAAGATATAAGTAAATATATTTTAAAGTCAATTGCCCAAAATGGAAAACTATTATGTTTTCCAAAGCTGTAACCGACTTAAGGCGATGAAGTAGGGTTAAGCTTGCTTTATGGGTTCCGAACATTCCTCATCAACAGAAGATTTATACATAATAGCCCAAAATAATTTGTAAAAAACCAAGTTTGAAAAATGACTTGAATCTAACTATAGTATGTGTAAGCTTACATTACTCTAATAAACAATTAATCTGAAAAGAATGACTATTTTAAAATTGTTCAACGTAAAAAAATTGTACACTCGATAAATAATACTATTAATAATAATAATATATCCGTTATATTGTTTACATTTATAATTACACAACATAATTAATGATTTAACAATATTAAGCATCATCTCTTATCTGTTTTGACCTTTTAATAACTTCCAATACATATGCATACACACATAAATATACATATGTAATACACTGACGGGGGAAAAAATCCCAACACCAAGAAAGACTTGTGTTAGATTAACTAAATTTGGTAGGCGTGTTTATACATCTGAAAGATGGCATCGATTCAAATTTCGCGCTTAAGTGTGGCTCTAGTAGCACGACTCAGAACTTTCAAATTAGGGTTGCTTTAAATGCGTGACGTAAGGTTTTTGAGCGTTATTTGTTTGTGAAATTTGACGTATTGAGTTAATGTTAGCCAAGAATGCCTTTAAGAAGACGAAGAAGTCATTATCAACAGCTCACCGAGTTTGAACGAGGTCGTGTGATAGGGCTACGAGAATGTGGATTTTCTTTCAGTGATATTGCAAAAAGACTTCGCCATAATGTATCCGCTGTGCATGCTTTTTGGTAGCAGTGGTCAAAGGAAGGTACTGCTTCTAGAAAACTGGGTTCCGGACGGCCGCGTGCACTACTGAGAGGGAAAACCGTCGTATTCGGCGTACGGCTGTGGCGCATCGTACTGCGTTTGAGGGAGAAATTCAAGCTGCAGTTGGTACCAGAGTAACACAACGAACTGTTAGAAATCGGTTATTTCCAGGACAATTCCGAGCCAGGTGCCCTGTAGCGTGTATTCCACTGACTCCAAGCCATTGCCATTTGCGACGGCAGTGGTGTCAAGCCAGAGCTCATTGGAGGACGGAGTAGAAATCTGTTGTGTTTTCTGATGAAAGCAGGTTCTGCTTGGGTGCCAATGATGGCCATATATTGGTTAGAAGGAGGTCAGAGGAACGTCTGCAACTAAACTGTCTGTAGCCTAGACACACTGGACCTACACCTGGAGTCATGATCTGGGGAGCAATTTCCTATGACAGCCTTAGCACTCTCGTGGTTATCCCAAATACACTGAATACAAATTTGTACGTCAGTCTGTTAGTTCAAATACTATAGTACTGTCATTCATGAACAGCATTCAAGGGGAAGTTTTCCAACACGATAACACTCGCCCTCACACCACTGTTGTAACGCAACGTGCTCTACAGTGTGTAGACATGTTACCTTGGCCTGCGAGATTACCAGATCTGTCTCAAATCGAAAACGTATGGGATATCATTGGACGACAACTCCAGCATTATCTACAGCCAGCACTGGCCGTCCCAGTGTTGACACAACAAGTACAACAAGCATGGAACTCCATACCACAAAGTGACATTCGGCACTTGTATGGCACAACGCATGCAGGCTTGCATTCAAAATTCTGGAGGTTACTTCGGCTATTAATGTAACAGCATTTCACATTTGAAATGCATTTTCTCGAGCTTAAATTAACCTGTGATCTTCAAAATTTAATCAAAATTAATCATGTTAACTAGACAATTGCATTGTCCAAATTTCATTACTCTACAATAATTTTTTCCTTGGTGTTGGGACTTTTTTCCCGTCAGTGAACATATAATACATATATTAATCCATGTAATTAATCCATCAACGATATTCTATATTACACAATATTAAATACATAGAAATACGAAAAAAAAAATGAAATGATAAAAAAAATTCAGAATCGATGAAAATATTTACTTGTAACAAACTTCTAAGCTCGTGCATATTTTCAACAATATCCCAAGTTATGTGGAGAAAAATGTATAATAAATTGCACCCAATAAATGTCAAGGATATCACGATACAAACTGAAAGAGTGAAAGGGGAGGGGGACGTATTCATACGAGACATAGGCTTGCGTGTTATTTTAAATGAAATTACTCCCCTTGCCAGTTTGAATTAGCAAGTGTCTTCGCTCGAGGCTTTCGAGGTATGTGCGTTATATTTTGCTGGAATTAGGGAACACGTAGGTGAAAATAATCGTGACAGCTTGAATCTGTATAGGAATGATGAAAGCAAAGATTTTATCTTTAGTGAATTAGGATCTTTATTTGATTCGCGTTTGCTGTACAGTTTTCAGTTGAATTAATTGAAACGTTAAACATAAACTCAAGTCCTTGAGGATGTTAAATTCACGAGATATGTTACTGAATCGATCGAGTTAACTTTAGTTCCGTCTATTTACATTTTCAATTAGTCAAATATTTATCGGGAAGGTATAAATCTAAGATTTCTCTCCTTGGCATTATTTAGTTTTATATTATACAACTTCAGATGTGTATTTTAATTTTATCACAATTACTTTCCTTTGAGATGAAAGGTTTCATAATTTAAATTTCTACTTTTAATCTTATTATGCAAATGCCACTGCTCATTTTATTATCACAAGAGCTGTATTTGCATTTCAATAATTAATAACCTATGCCATGGTAATACAGGATTATTATAAATGAAATGTATCTGTGCTTCATATGTTGATATGATTAAATATTTCAAATATACTGTAATATGATTAAGGCCTTTAAATATATTCTGATATAAAATATTCAAATAAAATGTCTAAAGACAAGATGTTTCTAAATCAGACCTGTGTGAATTCTTTAGAAAAAGCAGACACTATAGAGCTCAAGACGAGAAAAAAATGACAATGAGGCATTAAAGGAGAAACAAGAAAATTAGTAATTTTAGAAGCTAATGCTTCCGATATAAACAATTTTATTTACATTGTTCTGTAGTAAATGTGGTTTGCTTATATAATCAAATAAAAAAGAATACTGTACTGCGTTTTTCCCTTACAACAAATATGAATGTGCTGCCATATCTGTCATTAACATACTAAAATTAATTTCTCAACCCACCCTTGAAAACAATTATAATACATTGCCTAAAGCAACGACCCTTTATCCTTTTAAGTTTTTTAGACCAAAAAGTTGTGCATGTTGGTGTATCACACACAGTTTTTGTAAATTTCCCCTTCCTCCTCCTTTACAGTATTATTTTAGACCCTTAAGGAATGTTGTTTTTTCGTAACAAGATGGTTAAAATTCAGGAAAATGGCAAAAGAGAGAAAAAAAATTGCCTCATTTCATTATATTGTTATTCCCCTCCCTATTTCTCATATTTTTTATGTGCAAGGAAGCCAAAATAATTAGCGAAATTCAAAATAAACATAAGTCCATTTTTTATGTGCTTACCAAAATGTATTAACTTATTTTTAAGGGTGATATTTTTTTCTGTATTAAAGAAATGCCTTTTCTTTCATATTTTAGCTTGAATAGTGTTTTTTTTTAAATATTTTTTTTTACTTACCGCTTTTGTGTCTCTCAGATTTCATCTTTTGTCTCCCTTTAAGGGATATGCCCAACAGGCTATGGAGCACTAGTTTATATTTTCTCAAGCAAACAAAAACTTGGATCCCCTTCCTTCGATTTATCCAAACAAAAAAGAGGGAAAATCACACGGTGTGTTAAGTATGGATTTCTGCCTGATCCACTTTTAAATTCCGTTTTCTGGTTTACTGGATATCCAATCCAAATTCGAAAAGTTCTTCCAACCAGACATAAATTATACATCCACAGGACTCTTTTCTCGCACCATTTCAATATAGATGTACTCATGGGGATTTTTACATGAAATTTGTTTTCATGATTTAGGATCTGTACATAGTTAAATAAACAATCCTTAAATTTTAATAAAAAAAACAATTGCAAAAAAAAATCGTTTTCAGTAAATTTAAACATTCGTTCACTTAAATGTGTGCTTAAGTTTAGATGAAAAATATGAAAACATTGAATTTAAGCTCTTACGAAACATCTCAAACATCACAGCTTTAATTATTCAACTATGCGTAAAATTTATTAAAAATTGTGAATTATAAAATTTTTGTTTCTCAGCGCATAAAAAAGCAATATTAAATGATTTATCTTTCGAATTTTAATTGGCTTATATAAAAAATCCCCTATTCGGGTAGTATGAAGATGAAATATTTTCATAATTTATTTCCTATGTAGAATCAATAGAAAATAAAATTGAAATTGAAAATTATTTCCTCGCGGATTTATATTATATTCCGACAATTTTTTTAAATAAGAATTACTAACATTTGTGGATTGTAATTGTTATTCTTCGCTTTTTTTCTCTTAATATGAACTTCAGTGCTTTCATAACAACATCACTTTAATTCTGATGCATTTTCCACTGGAAAATAATATTAAACAAAACTTAAATTTTTAAAAATGAATTAGAAAAAAAGTATCCCTAATGTTGTTTTTAAGAGAAAATATTTTATAACCTTTTTAAATTCTTCCCATAATTGTTTTTAAAATATATTGAGAATTATTGGAATTTAGGCATGATGCATAAACTAGCAAATTCTTTAAATCATTTAATATCAGAAACTGAGCTTCCCAAAATTTTTATATCCTTCCATACTTTTTTTTATTTTTAAAACATAAATTGGCATGTTTAACATCCTTAAAAGACTTGATATATTTCTTTAAATAATCTTTTTACGCATCTGAACTCTTATAACACATCTGCAGAATAAAAATGTGTGTACTTGGACAGATAGTCATTGCATTAACCTCAAATTGACATTCTAAAAATGCCTGTCTTATTTCATTTAAAATATTCCTGACTTTAAAAGAGGGATTTCAAAACTCCAAAGTCTGTATCTCTTGACATTGATAAAAAGGAAAAATATTCTAATGGTATTAAGTTGTTGTTTGAATCTTCTGCACATTTCCATTTCCTACATTAAAAACAAGATTAGTTTCGCAAAACTCAAAGCTACGCCTTTAAAATTCTTCCCTCTTTTTTTTCTTCTTTTTCTTTTTCTTTTGATAGAAGCCCTGATATTTTTTATAATTTAAAAAAAAAGCCTTTTTTGCGAGAGAGTCGTTTTAGTAGAAAAATATTTTTAATGCATTGGTAGAGATTTGGCATGCTGGAAAATTCTTATCAATTTAAATCTTAAATTTTAAATATTCCAAAAATATTATAGGAATTTTTTGTATTTTTCTGGATAAATTCACAAAAAGTAAGCGTTTCTTACAATTTTATCGTTTTAATTAAAACCATTGATTCTCAATAAATGAAAAGAATAGACGTTCAAGTTAATGGAATATCCATTAGAGTAATAACTTGTGTAGATGATTTTTTTTTTACATGTGTTGTTTTCTCTATTATTTTATAAAATCAAGTCTCATAAAAATAAAATGCAAATAGTATCGTTTCGTAAGTAGCATTAAGAATTATCGGCTTTTCTTTTATCTGTCCATGATCATATCAGAGTCTACAATCATAAGTCAACTCATATAAGCAAACCTGCGCCAACTTAATTTAATTTGGGATTGGGTGGCGTAGTTACTTTAGTTCTAGCTAATTTAGCATGTCTTGCTTCAGATTTCAAATGGAGGTAATACGTGAAATAATTCGGGTTATATACGTGATCATAAACGCTAAAATATAATGAGACTTTAAAGTAGGGTTATCAATGGGTGCATCATACGAGAATATATCAGGCAGGAAAACATAGATTAAAGGGAAAGTAGAATTTTGGCAAAGCTACAATTTAATTATCCCTACATCATTCATTATACAAGGTGAGACACAAAAAAACGAGACTAAGTGAAAAAGAGTGGAGTTGGCGACAACTGTTTTGGTGACGACATCCCACACACCTCCTATATCCATGTGGCCAGTTTCGACTAATATGATCACGCCAGTTGGGAGTACTGCGTCATTGAGTGAACACGTACAATTGCATTCTGACGGGAAAATGTATGATTGTAAAAATTGAAGTGTATGGTGCGTGCGTGCGCGTGTGTGTGTGCGTGTGTGTGCATGTGTGTGCGCGCGTGTGTGCGAATCAGCATCAAGTTTCTTGTGAAATTTAAGAAATCCGCTACGGAAACATTTCAAATGTGAACTGAGTCTTATGGAGATAAAACTTTATATCGTTTTTGTATGTTCGAATTGCATAAGCAGTTTTCAGGGGAAGGGCAGTATTGGAGATGAGCATGCTGGGAAAAAAAGGCCACTTTTGTGAAGTGATGGAAGGCTGTTGCACCAGGGCAATGCACCTGATCACACGGCTTTTTCTGTGAAACAGTTTCTGACGAGAAAAATATTACTGTGTGGGCATCCTCCTTATTCAACTGATTTGGCTCCATGCGACTTTTTTTTTATTTCCTAGAGTTAAAGCTTACTTAAAGGGAACCCATTTTATATCAGTTGAAGAGGTTCAGGCAAAAATGGAGAATCTTCTGAAGGGCCTTCCAAAAATCTCGTTCCAGACCTGTTACCAGCAATGGCAGCACCGAATGCAGAAGTGTGTGAGTGCTGAAGGGGACTACTTTGAAGGTGATGTCACAAAGAACTGATTCTGTAAACACAATGATTTATTGACCAGTCTCGTTTCTTTTGTGTCACACCTCTTATATATGCGTATTCCTATTTGAATCTTTTAATAAATGGAAAAACTATTTTAAAATTATCTCTCAATTTAAAATTTAAAGTAAGCTGTCTAATCTAGTTCATGGATTTAAGAAATATTATTGTTACTGTGCAGTTCTTGAAATCTTGGGGAAACTTGTTAATGCTAAAAGTGGAGGAGCTGAATTAAATTATTTTTAATTAAACTTTTTAAATGAAATGCACAAATATGTGAATTTTTATATTTAATGTAATTTTAAATAGTTTAATGTGTTTGAATTAATATCAATTTGGAATGTTTTATCTTAACTTTCTTTATAGTGAAGAAAAGTTAAAAACTAATAAATCTGTACATCAGATATTCATTTTTTTTTTTTGTTATTACTACCAATATGTCACAAAATAAAACATAAAAAAGTAAATGGATAAAAAAAGCTTTTTACAAAAAATAGCAATAATGCAGGAATATTCTTTGGAATCCACTCTTCCGAGATATATGGCAGCACGGGTTCTATGATGAGTATTTTAGCGGGGAAGACGAATAGTTTAACATCAGAAATTGCGTTTTAAGCTGACGGCGTTTTCAGCGGATTGCAAAGTTTATCATTTTTGTCCCGAAAAAATAGTTAATATCAAAATTTAAGTGTCTTATTTTTTTTTGTATCTTAATGAGGACTTTAGAAAACAATTTGACTCTTTATTTTAAGTGAACAGTGTATATAATTAATTTTTCTGTGGAATATCTTTAATTAATTAATTAATTAGCTCGAACGGATTAAATTTCCCAAAGTGGAGTGTTTTGTTTAGGTATATCCCTTAACTTTCAATGTAGTGATCCAAAAAGAAATATTACATGAAAAAAACTCCAGTAAATCATAATGCCGTAGATAAAGGGTTAAAAAGTCAAGCACAAGAAGGGGATCCGTATAGATATCTTTACTTGTGAAATTCATACAACTCTTTATATGCTAGGGAGAAGCCAAATATGACATGTATATTATATGTATACATAATTCGGTTATCAAAAACATTTTAAATTAAGACGGCAAATGAATCATATGCTATTGGAGAATTTTAGTTTATTTCAAAAAGTATACTCAAAAAGATGTAGCTGAAATGTATTATTTTGGATTGGCGATTCATAACCAATTAGCTGGACATTTAGTTAGATTTCCTTCACTACGAAAATAATACTTTGGGTTAGAAGCTCAGTTCTAGAATCAATCGTTGAAGGCATAAATCTGATTTCTATTATTACAAAGGAAACAGTACTTATCAAAGACAAAAACATATAAAATTAGGTCTTCATGTATGGTAGATGAATTTGTTTTACAAATATGAAAAAAAAGTTTAATAAATATGATATACATAAAACAGTCAAGTAAATACTTATTTGAATAGAGATTTAAGCATGGATTTTTTTATTTTAGTCCATATAAAAAGTTAATTTAAAACAGAAAAAATGCATTGATTGAAAATCTTGATAGTTATTTGCACTTTAGAAAATATAGTGCTTATATTTAGTTTAATTTTTTATTAAATCTCTTATATTTTGTATCTGAGGTTAATAAATTTATTTAGAAAAAGCAATTATGAAAAAAGATATTTACATATAGACGCAAAACTATTAGTCCTTCAATTTAATGAAATTTTCTAGTTTATTCTATCTCTCGGTTTTTACGAATTTTCCTCGCTGAAACATGTTTAGAGAATCTTAACAAATTTTTAATAAATCTGCAACGATTTACTAATATAAATTAAGATGTAGCTATACAACTGACACATTCAATACAAAACTCTAACAACTTTTCAAAATTTTTAATTTAGATGTTTAATAAAATAATTTGTGAAGGAGGAAAAGAACTCTAAAATAAGTCTGTTCCGTTCGATTCCTAAGCAAATAGAAGCTTAATCATAAAAGTAAGCGGATCTAATATGTATGCAAATCAATGTAACTGGTACAGCCACATGATCTATTGAGTAAACACCGTATAAATTTCACTTCTTTGAGGATTACTTTTAACTTTTTATTTGAAAAGTAAAAGAATTTTAAGTATTTTTTTCTTAATTTAAATAATAAGTTGGCACTAAAAATACGGTTTGCTTTCCCTTTACTTTATCGGTTAGTCACATTGGTTATTAGTTTTTTGTTCAATTGAGCATAGTTAAAAAATAAAATTCAGTATTATCGTTAATAAAAGTTTACTGTTTAATTAAGATGTTTGTGCAGTATAATTGTATACTTTCTTAGTTTTAAATTTTTAAGAGTAAACAATTACTTGATAATAAAAAAAAATTTAATTTATTTATAATGGGGATGTCATACCATTTAAAAGCCTTCATATTTTTGGGCAAAACTAAATTATAATTAGCAAATGGAAAGTATTTTAATTGTTATTTCAAGTAATGTGGAATATATATGTGACGGATTTATTCGCGGTCCCTTCAACAACTAATCCTCTTGGGAAATCTTTGAGCTATCAATTCGCATTATTCACAACCAACCCTTCGGAAGAAAAAAATCGTGATATTCAAATTAACTTTTTATATGTAGTCGAAGTTTTTGAGCAAGAATAAAGAGTAGGAAAGGAGATAAGCCAGAAACCAGGTGAGATTGCTAATGACAGATACCATATTTGAATTAGTGTGACTAAAGACATATTAGGAGGAGGCTTTAAAATGACGATTGCTTACTGAGATTAAATTGATATTAGATTAAATAGGATGATAGATTAGATCCAATATAAAGTAAGGATCAAGTTTGATAGTCTCCTAATCTTTCGTATATTACCGTCGTTATTCCACTTTTGCGATTAGCATCGAGGCATTCTCTTACTATTATTAATTGAATTTGTGTCCTATTTTTGCGTGGCAAATAAATAGATTGATTGGATCCTGGTGAGTGTTTCTTCCCTACCTCCCACATGTCTAGGCCCCAAAGAGAGAGGTGATAACCTCTCACTATATAAATTTATTAAGAATGATTTATTTTATGAAGATTATACTTAACACTTTGAAGACGGGAGTTTGTGTCTTTTATTTCATTTATTTATCCTTTTAATTATTAATTTAGTATTTTACTATTATTATATTTTCGTTTATTTCATTTTACTTTACTAAAATATACAGGAATTTAGTATATACTTTTAGTATATACTTATACTTTTTTTATATACTTCCCTACATACAGTCTTCAATATGCTAACATAAGTAACTATATTTTAGTAACAAAATTCGCTAAATAAGCATCTGAAAATTCCTAAATTCAATTCAACCATCGCAATAAATTTCGAAGTAAATGCCTATAAAATATTCAATGATAATTAAATCAAACTAAATTAAGATTAAATTTTAATGTATGCAGATTTGTGTGTGTGTGTACTCTAATTGATTTCCATTAAATACTTAAAACATTTTAATAATTCAGTGTTTACTTGAACCAAAACATTATAATAAGTTTAAAACGTTTTCTATAATTAAAGCATACTTAAAAGCTTTAATTCAAGATACGATTCATTCAGGATTAAATGAATTTCAAAAAATATCGTTATAAAAATTAACTAACCAGCTAAATATTCTCAAAATATGTGATAATTATTTCAATTATTCAGAACTAAATAATAATTAGAACTAAATATTTAATGCTATCTTATAAGCAGATAGTATACAATTTATTAAAGAGGGAAAAAAAGGAGAAATACTATTAAAAAAGACGTTGAACTCATTTTTCATTTTGGTTTATTACGATATGTTTTAATTGATTATTTTCAGCAATAAAGACTTTATTAAAATAAAAAAAATATATAACTTAATAGTAATAATTTATATTTTATAGGATGGTTAATTCGATAATAATGAAGGACAAATTATTTCGTTCTAATTAATAATATATCTTAGCAAAAAATTGTTTATAAAAACTCTGATCGCTTCCTAATGAAATTGACAAATACGTTTATTCATCACGTGAAAAAATTATTTTGAATTTATTTTGCTGTTGTGAAAGCAGAGAATCAGATGACTTTAACATTTATAATAGTGATAAGACAGATAACTGAAAAAAATACAATCAATGTGTGAAAGCGTTTATTTTATGATTTTATCTAAAACAATAATCTGGACTTATGAGTAATGGGCCTAAAATTATTTATATATAGATTCTTGAGCGAAGAAGTGAAGAGAAAAAAGTGAAGAAATGGAAATTATAAAATTTCCCTTTCATTTCAGCTTACATCTATTGAAGAAATTTTGAGATTTCATAAAAAGGATTCACTGTATATACACTATCTGGCCAAAAAATATCCGGAATTAAAAAGTGGTCTGGCAGGACGCAATTTGATACGTAATTGAAAGCTATAAAAGTGTTGGTAGTGGTTTTTTCAGATTGTATTTATGCGTTTGTGACTGAGTAAATAAATGAGTTATGGGGTTTGATCTGGGGTTTGTGGGGTTCCCCTTTTGGAAATCAGTTCGTGAGATTGCGGACATTCTACAAAGCCAAATCCACTGTGAGTGATGTAGTTGTGAATGGAAACGTCGAGGCAGTGAAACGGAAAAAAAACAACCGGAGGCCGAAAATACTTGGGTGAACGCGCTGCGGGAACCCTAAAAAGGGTAGTGAAACAAAATCGAAGTCCTCGGGGGAAAATTTTCCCAATTTCCAAAGTTCATCAGGAATTGTGTTAGCAGCACAATTCCGTGGGGATTAAAAAAACTTGGGATTCCATGGTCGTGCAGCCACTCACAAGTCAAACATCATTCCACACAATGCGAAGATAAATTTCAAGGTGTAGAGCTCACCGTCATTGGACTGTGGACATGTGGAAAACTGTTTTTTGGGTGATGAATCTCGTTTTACAGTCTGGCGTCTTTTGGAGCCCCCGGGCCGGGGATCCCCGCGAACGTTTCTTTAGAACTGCATTGTGCCGACTGTTAAAGTTTGGTGGTGGAACATAATGGGGGGGGGTGTTTCTCGTGGTTTGGCCTGGGCCCGTTAGTTCCTGTGTTTGGGAAAACCCAAAAACTCTGAGATGTATGTGGACATTCTGGACAATGCTGCACTCCAACTCTATGGCAATATTTCGGGGAAGGCCCATTTCTCTTCCAGCAGGATAACTGCTCCATTCACACATCGAGGCTTGCACAGACGTGGTTTGACGACATGAGTGTTCAAAATCTGGCCTCAGAGCCCCGATCTAAATCTCATCAAACACCTTTGGGACGAATTAGAGAGCAGATTACGTAGCCAGCCAAATCGACTATCCTAATTGCAAGCACTCACTTCAGCTGTGATGGACGCCTGGAAGGCAATTCCTATGGTCACCTATCAAAAATTGGTGGAAAGTCTTCCCAAACGTGTGCAGGCTGTCATCCATGCAAAAGGGGGACCAACATCATATTAATAGTGCCTCAGGATGCTCTAAGTCCATACCACTGGGTGTCCGGATACTTTTGGCCAGATAGTGTATATATAATCCAGGGATCGACAAACTGCTGCTCTTTGCGTAGACTAGTGGTCTACAAACTGTGTCTCACGAAACCCTGGAGTTCAAAGAGTCACAATAATAAATCGAAAAGAAAATTATAAATGTGCACGTAAAATGGATTCATGATCTCAATCAAGTTCGTAAGCCCACAAGTATTGAAAGCTCATCCTAGTCATTAAAACTGGAAGCTATATATTTGTAATAGGATAAATGAATATTAAAACAATTTTTCGTTGTATGTATTACCTACTAGATTGTGAATACTCTATTGTTTGCTGTTCAGGTATCCATGAAATAATTTTATACTCGTTAGTACAGTGTTTTACACAACTAAATAGTGTTCTAATGGAAAATTCACCTTTTTACATTTGTGGAAAAAACACTTTTAATGAAGAACAGGGAATAACTTATCGACATATCAACAGCAGTTCCTAAATTTTAGGTTGTAAATTCATCCAAAATACACAGGATGCCTCACACAACTATAAACATTGTAATGCCATTCCTAACATTGTATGAACTTGAAAAATATTTATCTCTCAACGTATGTGGCTACAAAAGCAATTCAAAAACTAATTAAACGCAGATTATGAAATGCGACTGCAGATTATTTCAATAGACCTATAGACTTCAACATTTCACGTAATAAAAAGTCAAGCATACATCCCAGTTACTAAATATAATGCATGGGTAAATTACACTTGTATCACAGATTAATATTTTATTAATGAGTAAATTATTTTAAAAAATAACGTTAAAATTTTTAATAAGAAATACAATACTTTTTTAACTATATTTACGTAAAGTACCTATAGCGTATTGATCTACTTTAAATATCATTTTAAGATTTGTGTGTGTGTATGTGTGTGTGTGCGTATGTGTGTGGAATAGGTTTCCCCAAAAATACATAATAGTTCTAAGGGTAAATTTTAAAAACCACTAGCATAGACCAGTGCTTTCCTACCTTTTTATCGCCACGGACCGGTCAATGTTTGATCCTTTTAACATGGCAGTCTGAAGGGAAGGACGTTGATTTTTTTATATTTTAGATTGCTTAGATTTAATAATTTTAATTTAATTGTATTTAAATATGCCTTTAGAATAAAATACTGTTCCACCATAAAGTGAATAAAAAGTGATTTAACGTGGAATATAAAGGGATTTCCATGAAAAGTCGATACAGACCCGAGAGAAACTCCAAAGTGAATACAATGAAAATATTTTAGTGTTCCTTGGGCAATCTGGAACCATTTCATGCACGGACTGGTACCGGTCCGAGGCTTGGGGGTTGAGGACCACTGACATAGACGGTTGCGGCTCTTCAAACTTCTGCCTATATGCATATTGAAAAATAACTATCTCTACTAGAAAATTGCTTCCGTTTCTCTTTTTCCCATTATAATTATCTATTGAAAAATTTCCCCCATATTTCGTATAACTTTAAAAATTCAGAACAATTACTTGTGTATTAACGTTTTTTCATAGAAAAAAGTTTATTGAGAATCAACGAATATGTTAAAACTAGTTCTGAAGCAGTAAAAGTTTATTTTGCTGGAAAAGTGCCACCGTAAGAAGACACTTCCTAAAGTGATTTACAAGCAACATTTATTTGTATTCATGAGTTCGAGAACACCCATGAATGGACAAGATACACTTAAATCCTCAGCAAAAGTGATAAAAACACATTTCATATTTATGACATGGTTAAGGGTTGGTAAAAAGGACGTTTAAATGACTTATGTGTGCTAAAAAACTTTATTCAATCAATTAAAACAACTTTATATACAACTTTACTCAAATTTCAATTTTAATTTTGTGTGTTAACTTGGAATTCCAGAATAAAGCAATTATAGTGTTCTTTATACGGAAATTTTTTTCCGAAGCTAGAATGTTAAATTCTCAATATTTTGATATTTGACATTGGTTGTCCTTTCATTGAGTCACAGAAATAAAAATATCTTCGATACTTTTTGAAGGATTGGAAAATGTTGCTTTGTATGAAATGTTGTTTAAATATTTTTACTTAAAAAAGTATTAATTAGAGCACGACAATCTTGATCGCGACCGCTATCAGACCCCCCTCCCCCCTCCTTTACGTGCATGTTTGTGCATATAACTCTTTGTTACCTTAGTTACTTGTGTGTGTTTCATTTGCAACTCTTCTATCTCAAAAGCTTGCCAAACCCTATGAAAATTATCACACACACGACAGTTAATTTTATCATATATATCCAAAAAAAATGATAATGGCAGCTAAATATTTAACAGCTTGAAGAAAAAATTGTTATAAATTAAACGGATAATTTATAAGTCAGTATATTATTATTCATAAAATACATTATTATCCATAGTATAAAATGTATGTTATGTACTATACTATTATACTCTTCTAGGAGTATTGGCATATTGTGATACTGGAAGTGGTAGTTCTAATAACTATCATCTTGTCTTTGTATTGATATAATTATTAATTTTGATTTTTTAATATTTTAATGTAAATTTTACTTATCAAAATTTAACACAATGCTAGACTATGCCTAAATATTTACCTCTATAGAACAGCGTTCAACTCATAAAGATTAGCTTGTCATTTTTATGAATACAAATTTAACCCAAGATATAAAACTCGAAGAAAATCAGAAATATTTACGTCAGTATTAAAACTCTCTCGGTAATTAAGTTCTTTCTTTCTTCTTGTTATATTTCTGCCGACCTTAGAGCAGAACATGTATTATTTAAGATAAGCTTCTAAAGAAGTATTGATTCAAGACATCAAAGGGGAAAAACTCTTTTTTCCAATAAATACTTAATAAAAATCTGGGTAAAATAAAAACTAAATTTTTTATTATGTATGTGTGTATCCTTGTTATCACAACATGATACATTCCCTTAAGTCGATATTGATTAATGTAAACCAATTTTTATTATGACGTCTTTATAATTCTTTTTAAAATATTATAAAAAGTTGATAACTAAAAAATTAATTTGAATTCTAAATTGAGCAGAATGTTAAAAAGTGGATATTACATTTAAATTCAGGAAATACAAAGAAAGAAATTTTTTACTGCGGATTTAACTTTCTTTCAACGTAATTCTTATGTAAAAATCAGCTCGAGGACGTTAAATTCCAGAAGAAAGTCAAAGAAATACATAGTTCATAGTGCCTTTCTTTTCAATTTGGTGCATAAATTTTATATTTCCAAAAATTTTAGAAAAATGAAAACACAACAAAATTATAAACATATATGCATCGAGGTTATAAATTATTCTACTAGTCATGTTAATATGAAAGCCGTAAGAGTGATTCTAGAAAAGTTAAATTTTTACAAAGATTTTGTTAATTATGACTGGTATCTTACAAATTCCATTTTACAAACCTTCTTTGAATTTTTCAACTTTTAATCTTCATCCTATTTTAAACAAGATATTCAGCATCTTAACTGGCCCTCGTGTTTCCCTCATTTTAACCCTGTTGAAAATATTTTGGGTGCCTCAGAACAATGTCTTGCTGCTCGACGCCAGCCTACAAAGTCAAAGACACATCCGTACATTGAAAGAGAAATGAGAAAATTTGCTATAACGGTTTCTGAATGATGTTGCTAATAGCACTTCCTGACGTGCTGACAGTTGCATTGGACTTAACAATGGATGTATCCCATTCTAACATGTACCTTTGGAGTGTCTGCAGTGTGTTCTTTGCATGATTTGTACAACAATTTTCCCTAGTCAGCATGTACTTGTTCCACCAACATGCACACAATACACCTCTTTTGTACTTAATTTCAAAATAAGTTTCGACAATGGATGACTTTCTGACATCTAGTCTTTAGCATGACATTCAACAATTACTGTTTTCCGCGCTACATGGATAATAAATAGTTCTCCGATCTTATGTTTTGTCTACGATATAAACAGGCAAGAGTCCATAAACCTAGATCTATTTTAAATTGGCTCGCATGTTATTTCGCAGATTATACTTTTATTTTTTTTATTAAGGCGCAGTCGCAGAGATTCAGATAACTCTGAAGTATTTACTGTATTATTTTCATATTGCTTATATGCATATTACATTTCATAAACTATTAAGGTATCCGACTACGTTCGAAACCATGATTTTAAAAAGGCGCATAAATGGATAATTTTCATGATATTTAGTGTCACTTAGACTAGAATACATGTATAAAATTGTTTTAAGGACATTTTGACAAAAAAAATTATTTAAATACAATATATTTCGGCAAAAAAATAACTTAGAAATAACCTTTTTTCAAAATGTTCTCCTTTTGTGAAAAATGTTTCTATTATAATAATATTTTGCCTGCATATAGCTCAGACCGCTGTACAGAGGCTCAACTATAAGTTTTGAAAAATTCACATTATTTTTAGAGTTACAACCATTTGAAATAATTTTTCTTAAAATTTCTCCCCTTTGTTGTCATAAAACATGGATAAACCCACTTTTGAGTTATATATTTCAAAAATTCTAGTTGAGCCTCTGTACAGCGGTCTGAGCTATATACAAGCAAAATATTATTATAATAGAAGCATTTTTCACAAAGGAGAATATTTTGAAAATGGGTCATTTTATGTTCATTTTTTGTCAAAATATTGTACTTAAATAATTTTTTATCGTAATACTATTCTTAAAACAATTTTATATACATTTTCTAATCTAATTGACACTAAATATCATAAATATTGTCCATTTATACGCTTTTGCAAAATCATGGTTCCGAACGTAGTCGGATACCTTAAAATTTACCAGTCACATAAACATTTACATTAATGAAAATCATTATAATAATATGTTTCGTAAAACTCGTTCTAATCCGGCTTTTGTTCTAGTAAAATCAAATAATTCAGATTCATAAAATATGAATTTCGCTAAATAGCGTGGAGTGTACCCGTAATTCAAAATGAAGAGCGAACGATTCACAAAACTTTATTATTCTCGCAATGTCGAATAATTATTTCAATGCAATAAACTTCTGAAAAGGATTTCAGATATTGCAAGCATCACCGGTTAAATTGCTGCCAGCAGCTTTTACTGGCCATCATGATTCGAAAGCAATCATGAAACTGATGAGTTTGGTAAAATGAGGTAGAATTGAAACACGGGTATGAAAATCACTGCTGGGGACAGATTATTAAATGTTGGATTAGGCGTGAATCATATATTTTAAATTTAATTGAAACCGAGAAATACATATGAAGTAAAATGTACTGAGTCCACGTTATATCAAAGTGTAAAAGGAATTTTTCAGTTATGAATAGTTAGTTACATCTAATGAATTGAACAAAAAATTTTAATTAGTTTCTGTTTCTAAATGTAAAATTAAATCAGAATTTTGCCGTATTATTGTTTAAGTTTGCGCCTACATTTCTGAAACATCAATCTAAAAGTATTCGATTTATAATCAAACTTATTAGAATGATACTGATATGAACAACAACATCGAACGATGTGTTATCACATTTAACTGTATTTCTACATGTGATGTCACATTGGATCTTTACTTGCCTTTACTTGCCATTAAAATTACAGTTAAAAATGCCCTAATTTTAGATAACATTTTTGTATTTCGATGAAAGAGCTAAATATTAAATATTTTCCACATCTAAATAGGTCCAGGAGAAAAAAAATCTTTCTGCGTCCTTCTCTTATTAATGCTAATGTTGGTTTATGATTCTGAATGATATAATTTAAGACAAACCTAGATCAATTTTTAACTCCAGTTTTCCATCTTCATCATGTATCCTTGTTGTATAGTACATACAATCAAAATGAGACCATATTTTACAGAAAAGAGAACTCATTTAACTTTCATGTTTTACAGAATTTTAAAACATGAAAATGACAGTAAAATTACCAAAAAAGGGAGGATAATTATGCCTGTTAACTGCGGTACTATTAATAGGAGGTCGATAGCGAGGGATATGAAAGTCAGCAACTCAGAGCTCCGAAATTAAAATCAATGAAAATTCACCTGGGGGCATAACAGCCCCACACGTATAATTAAGGATTTAACAGCTCGAGCGTTCACACGAAAATGTGTTTGAACATCACATGCTCTTCCATTTACCCATCGATTAAACTTAAGTTAATATATTTCATTATACAATAAAAAAAAGTTGTTATAAAGCAAACTAAACTACTGCACTTACGCTTATCTACGAGGTTATTTATTTCATTTCTATCCCAAGGAGTGATAAATAAATATTTATATTTAATACAATGTTTACTCTCTAGAAACTTCCGAGTTTATTTGAATTTGTAGAGTTCTTAACATTAAATCAAATTGAAACAAAATACAAACACAAACACATATGAAAACCACATAGATCTATAGACTTATTCAAATTAGCAGTTGATACAAACATCGAGGTGCTGTAACACGCAACTTATGACTTTCTATCAAATTTTCGTTGGCATGAAAAGATTCAAGGTTAAGCATTAAACTTCATGTGACAAAAAAATAGCTATTCGCGTGTTATGTTGAATAAGTACTGGATGTGGTTCTGGTATATTTCATTTACTGTTACATTTAAATTTGGATGGCGGAAAGAGTGGTGGATTTTTAGAAGACTTCGTGTTTAGCTATTACTTTTAACAAAATATTGACTTTGGAAAATACTTTGCACGCTTGTATATATCTAAATAATAAGACACGCAAGAAAATGTTTCTTCTAAATCCTTTGATTAGATTTAATTAAGGAAACAAATTATTATGATAAGCCAAATTTAAAATATTCCACTCATCTAATTAGACACATTTAAGCAGTGTATAAGATAGCTGCAAATATTATATTTAAATTACTAATAAATAATATTTCACACAAAAAGAATTTTTTTTTTAATTCTGGGAATTTTTCTTTACACACACATATAATTGAGCCAGCACATATAATTGAGCCGTTACATAATATATTTGTATTATAAACTATTTCAAAATTTGTTAATTGTTACAGTTTTCTTAATTTTGTGTTTTACAAAAAATTTACTTGAACAATGTATTCGTATATAGTGCGAAAATCATATATTTTTTTTAAAAATTTGCATATTTTCATTTAGATTCTAATAATTTTATTTATTACACTATTTACTTTATGTACTTCTCCCCTGCACGTTTTACTCTATTTTTTTTCTCGTTTTTTAAAATTCTGTTAGAACATTATTAAAATAGCGTTCGACTTTTTTCATAGATGGCGCCATTACGACAGAGTTATCTAATTAAAAAATTGTCCTTTCAATTTTTCAATTTTCGGTTCACACCCATCCTCCATTTCTTTCTTTTTTTTTTTTTAAATTTTACTTTTGATATTTTGGCTGTATTTGTTAATTTCAGTTCACTCTTACGCAATTTCTACTTGTTAATGTTTCCTTAGTAAATAATATGCTTTCTAATTTATATTATATTCATCTATTAACATATTACTCGAATATATTCAAAAATTTAAGGCTTATCTGTTATTCAATACATTTTGTTCATTCATTTATTTATTGTGTCATTATGTATAAATTTCCTGCTGAAGGGGTTGGTTGGATCAAATAAAGCTCACTTAACCCTACATTGCAGCCTCATGTCTGTGACAGCATTAAAAAAAAACATTTTGCATTTCGGTCTATAAATTGAGGTTTTCTTATTATTTTTTCCAAAGTTATCTTGTTCTAGGTTCTAATTTTTAGAATTTGTGACGTCTCTCGCGTCTTTCTGATTAACATGACTCCTAAGTTCTTTGACGGCCACGATTAATGGCAAAACCTTTCCAACCCAATACCAAGAAGAGAAACGGATCGAATATGTAAATGAGATATACTATAAAAGGATAACGTGGCAAACCTAGATATAACATAGCATAGCGTAGCAGGCTCAGAGGTTGTAGTGTGGAATCATTCTGATCAATAGCGTGACAAAGCTTAGTGTGAAATCTTGCGGATCCAGAATTAGCTGCATTGCGGATCAAGAATCTTCCTATATAAAGATTATAGATAATATTCTCTAGGTCCAGGAACCAAAACTGAAAAAGGTAATATTGTATATAAGTAATTAGATAACAGGATTATTTAGGATAATTGAGATAGAGGATCTAATTGCGTGATCTGACTTAAATACGTGATTTACTTTGGGCTTGACTCTCACTCTAATTAATAATTGTCAAATTAGAATTTAAGTATTATAAGTTACTCTTAATAAAAGTTGTATTAAGAATTATGTCTCATCATTTTGATAATCCCACACCTCTAGCTTACGCGGAACCGGCAAGACATGGTCATCACAGGATGGCTATGTCTCAATGGCGCCCGAACATCTATAATTCTGGGTTAGGTAATGTAGGTGGAAATACAATTCTACCTGAAATGTACTTTTCAGGGTCGGAGAATGTTGCTGAGTTTATCGAGTGCATCGATAACAATATTCAGTTACTTGAAATCCCAAGTAATCTGTCATGTGCTTACTTAAAAAGTCATCTCAGGGGAAGGGCTCAAGATTGGTATTCGATATTTGGTTCGTTGTTGGTACAAAATACAGCCACGGATTTTGCGCAGCTCAAAGCTGAATTAGCGAAGGCTTTTCCCGCGATCAAAAATAAAAAAGAACTACAGTCGGAGTTTTATGCATCACAGCAGGGAAGAAATCAGGAGGCGACTGATTTTGTATATAGATTACTAAAAATAGAGAGAAGTTTAGAATTAGGAATGTCCCAAGCAGACTTGGTGGATCATATTTTAGTTCGACTCGAACCACAGGTACAGGACTATGTGGAAGTCCGAAATCCACAAAATACGATACAACTTTTAGAAGTCTTGGCTAAATTCGAAGAGAGATATTCTTGCAAATCACAAAGGGGTTATCAGAACCATAATATAGAAAGACGAGGTCAAAATACGCATAGGATGCCTAATTTTGAAGCTAATAGTAGAAACTGGAGGAATTCGGAAATACGGAGTAGACCAAATAACAGAAATGAGTTTTACGAGAATAGCCGTCAAAATAATAGAGGGTTCGAGAGGAATAGATTTAATAATAATGATCAAAGATTCAACAACAGGGGTTACTCATTTCGAAATGAGCGAAATGATAATTTTAATAGAGGGACCGTAGAAATAAGGGTTCGAGTGATAATTTCAATCGAGGTGATAGGACGCAAAGGGGACGATTAAATATTGTAAAGGTTAATAATCAACCTCAAGAGGTGTCGACAAGAGAGACAATTAGACTTTCTCCGATATGTATAGCACCCGTAGAACTTCCCACGTACCTATATTATTAAATAACACATTTTTGAAAGCGCTATGGGACACCGGAGCAGATAAATCTTTTATATCGGAAGAAGTATATAGAAAATATTTTTTCTATAAACAAATAAAAAATCGCGAGCCCAGGTAATAACAGCACAGGGTGCGAAATGTCCAAAACAAGGGGATTGTAGAATTAAAATTCACATCAGACAATTCGAAAAGAAATTGGTCATTTCATGTGCTGAAAGATTTAGAATACCCATGTATTCTGGGTATCGATTTCATAAAAGCGTCAAAAATCGTATTAGATTTTGATCAGAAATCGTTAAAAATTCAAAATACACTGGTTGAAGATAATAAGGTAAATAAAGGGAAATTACACGCTAATGGGTCAGAAATGAAGTTAAACATGGTGGCTACAGTTTTACCGAAAAACCATGGGAATAATATAATTGGTGATAAAATTAATGTGCCATAATCAAAGATTTGGTACTTACTTCGGGAACAATTAATAGAGGAACAGAAAATACCCAGAATTAGGGTCATATATATAGATATTTAGAAACCCGGAAGATAACTCGGTTAATGCAACGATATGTGAGAATTGGTCCCACGATTTCCGTTTAATTGAAGGATTGTTATTTTATGCGAAACACGCAACGTCATTAGGTGAAATGCGTGTATACATTCCAAAATCTTTAAGGAATGAAATAATGAGAGAATTTCATGATAAGCCAATAAGTGGACACGTCGGCAGATTTAAAACGTATCATAAAATTCGGGACGTTTGTTATTTCCCGTACATGAGAAAAAATTTATTGATCAATATGTCTCTACATGCCATATGTGCCAAGTTAATAACTATAAAACGCGTTACCAGCTGGTCGGTTAAATCCAATTATATCGAATTATCCGAATGAGGATAGTGACGTTAGATTTATTAGGCCCGTATCCTATATCGAGAATAAGACGTAACCGCTATATTTTAGTAATAACCGATCATTTCAGCAAATGGGCTGAAATTATACCTCTTAAAAAGGCCTCATCTCGTATAATAGCGGATATTTTTTGATAACTTATATCGCGTTATGGAGCTCAATAAAATTAATAAGTGATAATGGTCCCCAATTTATATCCGAGATTTTTGAGCACTTAAGTGAAAGATTAGGCATAAGGCATGTGAAGACTGTTGCATATCGACCACAAGCAAATCGGACTGAAAGAGTTAATCGAGATATAGTGCAAATGATTGCAAATTACGTTAATGATCAACATGATACTTGGGATCAATTCTTACGTGAGTTTGCTTACGCTATTCGTACGGCGGTGAATGAAACAACGGGAAAAACACCGGCTGAGTTATTTTTAGGTCGAAAATTGATTACACCATTTCAAAAACTAGTTATGATATCGGAAAGCTCTAAATTCAAAATTCAAGATATACAGAAAAGCTTTAAAGAAGCTAGACTAAGTACGAAAATTAAACAGGAAAGGTGGGAAAAATATTATAATAGACGTAGAAAGGACATAAAAATAAAGGTAAATGATTGGGTTTTATTAGAAACACACCCTGTAAGTTCAGCTGCTAACAAAGTATGTGCTAAATTTAAACAAAAATTTGAGGGACCTTATAGAGTCCTAGAAGTTAAGAACTTTAATAATATTGTAATATGGAAATCGGGAAAAAGATTAACAGTTAACGTAGATCAAATAAGAATATATCGTCATAGGAAATGTGACGAGGTCGAAGTAGGAACAGGTATCCCAAATAGTATAAGATCAAGTCAGGAAACTAGTACTTCGGAAAAAGTACACCAAAGATTAAATGAGTCACAATATGGGAAAGAAAAATCTGCGGTGAAACGTAGGTTAGAGGCAAAAGGGATTGGTAACCAATCAAATCAATACAAAAATACAGAGAGGACCCATAAAAACAAATCACTGGTCAGATCACTACCTAGTTCAGTAGGGAATGAAAATAAAAATAAAAGGTTTAAATATAACCAAGGTATTAAAAGATCAGGTATATCGGGGACAAGTGGACCACAAAGGAAGTGGCAAAGAAAGGGTAGTAATAATTGTAATAATAAAAGACAAATGTCATCTAGTACTATTTCCAGAGATAGAAAAAAGAGCAGGAGAGAATCAACTGAAGTTCCATATGAAAAGACTTATAATTTAAGGCCACGACGGAGAACAGAAGAACCCCGACCAGCCAAGAACAAAGTTGGGAAGGCAAGGAAAGGACGACAAGGAGAGTACAAGCCTTACAACAAGAAATTCCAGTACAAACAAGGAATGAAGAGTGATGACACCTCATCGTTGAACGTGAACGTGGGAGACCGAATATAAAAATCAGGTTGTATTGTTTCATTTTTTTATGATCTTCCAACAAGTGGTCGGAAGAATTATTGCAAAGAAGGAAGTCTCGGGCGGTGCTTAAAAGTTATAAGCCAAGTCAAACACTACAATGAGTGTTCATTTAATATTGGAACTTTTTGACTTGTTAAAAATTTTTTTCTGAAGAAAAACATTTGTATTCACACATTTGTTTACTTCGATGTATGACTTCGTGAGATGCGAAAATTCCTTTGGTTATTTGTTATAATGGTTTATTGAAAAATGTTTGTAATTGTATAATATGTGTATATATATATGTTGTTGTATTGTTACGTATTATGAGGCATCTGGTTCAGGGAAACGCGGCGTAGTCAAGGCACTAACAATAATACTAAACGGAGCTGCGGCTCATTGGGAGTTTTGTTGAAACCAGATGTAGGGATGGAGATAAAAATTTATTGTGATATATAAATAATTTACGTAAAATTGATTAATATTATGGAAATAGATACTCAAATAGTTTCATTTCAGGGAGACTGACCCTGAAAATCTTGAAAAGTATAACTTCAAAGTGTTTCCAGGCTGTTAAGAAAGGGAGAAGTACCAGCTCCATATGCAGTGTTAGATTGGGTCTGCGCACCCAGAATGGTAGTTTTAAGTGTATAAATATTTTAAGTAACGAAATGTTAAAGTGAGAGTGGGCACAAATTAAACAGTAATTATTAATGTTGGCCTAGTTATTGGAGTAAAATTTATTGTCACGAGTTTAAAATTAAATTGAATATTAAATTCTAAGATGAGTAATGAAAATTAAAGTCAAGATAAATTTTGGAAATTATAAAAGTTAAAATTTAAGATTAAAATTGCAATGAAAATTAAAAGTCAAGATAAATTTTGAAATTATAAAAGTTAAAATTTAAGATTAAAATTGCAATGAAAATTAAAGTCAAGATAGATATTGGAAATTATAAAAGTTAAAATGAAGATTTAAGATTAAAATTTAAATAAAACTCAGAAAGCGAAGAAATTTAGAAATAGAGATTTAGACACGTAATTTATTAAGGGCATTGAGAACCCTTAAGTAAATCACGTTTTTTCTTGAGGGGTTGTGACGTTCTCGCGTCTTTCTGATTAACATGACTCCTAAGTTCTTTGACGGCCACGATTAATGGCAAAACCTTTCCAACCCAATACCAAGAAGAGAAACGGATCGAATATGTAAATGAGATATACTATAAAAGGATAACGTGGCAAACCTAGATATAACATAGCATAGCGTAGCAGGCTCAGAGGTTGTAGTGTGGAATCATTCTGATCAATAGCGTGACAAAGCTTAGTGTGAAATCTTGCGGATCCAGAATTAGCTGCATTGCGGATCAAGAATCTTCATATATAAAGATTATAGATAATATTCTCTAGGTCCAGGAACCAGAACTGAAAAAGGTAATATTGTATATAAGTAATTAGATAACAGGATTATTTAGGATAATTGAGATAGAGGATCTAATTGCGTGATCTGACTTAAATACGTGATTTACTTTGGGCTTGACTCTCACTCTAATTAATAATTGTCAAATTAGAATTTAAGTATTATAAGTTACTCTTAATAAAAGTTGTATTAAGAATTATGTCTCATCATTTTGATAATCCCACACCTCTAGCTTACGCGGAACCGGCAAGACATGGTCATCACAGGATGGCTATGTCTCAAATTTATCTCTTTATTTTCTGATTTGTAAGATTTATTTACTTCTAAATCATCATTCCTTCGTTTTATAAATATGTGTACATATATATAAAATAAACTCAGTGGAGCAACAGACCAAGAGGACCAAGGCCAACTGAGCCCATCTCAGTATACGTGACCTTGGGCAATGAGGTGCTTGAACAGATGTTCCGGTCAGGGGGTCCGTCTGACGCGAAGCCCCCAGTGTTTAGTTCCCAAGCAAGCTTGGTACTCATTTATCGACCCACTGAAGGGATGAAAGGCTGAGTCGACCGTGTCCAGCCCAGGTTTTGAACCCTGCACCTGTGGTGGGGAAGTGCGATGCACTATCACTCAGCCACTGGGCTTCGTACATATATATACATAATTATTATTATTACTACTTTTTTTATTGTATTATATTTTATCTTTATTATTTTTATATTTAATTAATTTAGAATTTCGTGTTTTTTTTTTCTTATTTCTTATTATAATGAATATACTTTTTAGTTCTTTTTGTACTTGTATTTGATATTATTTTATATTATCTTGTTGTGCACATTACATTGTGTGCTGTAACTTCTTGCAGTTTCACCATTTGGCTTATTTTCTTATTTATTTTCATTGTTTTTCTTTAGTATGTGAATTCTTTCCAGATATTTTTCTAGTTATTAGTTTTGGTAATTTTTTCAGTTTTTATTTAGTTTTTTGGGGTTTTCTTACATCCGGGTATGCAAATTTATGAGATTACTATAGTATTTAGGTTTTATATTTTTAGAAATTATTAATAATTTTGTGACGTCTCTCGCGTTCTTCTTCTAACATAACTCCTAAGTTCTTTGACGGCCACGATTAATGGCAAAACTTTTCCAACCCAATACCAAGAAGAGAAACGGATCGAATATGCAAATGAGATATACTTTAAAAGGATAGAAAGTTTGGTGAGATATAACGGCAAACCTAGAGATAACTTAGTGTGGAATCGTTCGGAACAAGTGTTAGACGTCCTACAGCTCTGGAAGAAGGATACGCTCATCGCAATAGAATATAATAAAGATTAAGAAAGCCTGAGTCTTCTCACCTACTATCAACATAATAGGAATTTCTTCAACCTAGGAAGGAAGGTGACTTTATAAAAGGTAATATTTTGTATAGGAAGTTAGATTAGACAGTTAAATTATTATAATTAAGATAAGTGATCTAGTTGTGCGATCTGACTTGAATATAAAGTTTAATTGTTGGCTTATTCTCACTTTAAGAAAGTTGTTATTTAGAATTAAGTAATTTAAGTTATTCTTAATAAAAGTTGTGTTAAGAATTACATAATGTCTCATCATTTAGATAATCCCACACCTCTAGCTTACGCGAATCACCCCAGACATAGTCATCACAGGATGGCTATGTCTCAATTTTATAATTAAATTTTTCCCATACTATACTATTTTCTCTTCTTGCCCAGTAATACTAGGAAACGTTATTCATAGCAATTTGGAATACTATATATATACATATATCAATCTATAGATAACATGCTAATGTTTTAAGAAAATAGATTCTTTCATCAGTGTCTAGCACATTTATCAGAAAAGAGGCAATAGGAAATATCCGAAAGAAAAATGTGATATTTCTTTTAAAATTGCATTTCATAAACATTTAAAAGCTTCGCTGTATACACACAAATGTACTGCTCAAAATATAGATTAAACTCTTTGCAGTCTTTCTTGTCGCAACCACTTTCTGGAGTATTTCAAAGAATTCAACGATAACAACATTTTGCAAGGCGAAATATTTTTCCATTATAAAGATTAAGTTCTCTTTTGGATTGTTTGTCACTAACATATTCTAAAAGTTTCCAAATAAATCAGGTGTTTTATTACAAACAGAAAAAATCCCCCATCCCGAGATAAGAAATTTAGTAAAATATAAAAAATATGAGAACAACCGGGAAAACATTTTTAAAGACCTTTTAAAAGTACGAAGCCAAAGAAATATTTTAACAGAAGAATCTAGTGATTTACGAATATTTTATCAAAAGCTTTAATAAAATTCTGGTAAATAAATCCTATGTAACTTGAAACCTATGTAACTTAAGAAAAGTATCTTCTTTATCGTTTGGTTGATTTAGGTTTCAGAATACATTAAATCAACCAAAAGAAGGAAAAATGACTTCTGATAAACGTATTTTATCACTTTGTTTTGATTCTTAGAGGTGAAAGAACAACAAATCTTATAATGGAAACAGAAACAAACTTATCTCTCATGCATTTTTCATCAGACTTCAGAATCCCACTGGATTTCTACAACAAACCTGTGACTCCAACGAGAAAGACTTTGATAACGTCATCGAAAATCATGAATGTTGCTCAACTCTTTTCAGACATTTCAGAACCCTTTCAGTCTTATGATAAACTTTTTTTTGTACTTTAAGCAGCGATTGAATGTGCATTGTCAAATTATTCATTACGTCTGAAATACTTTTTTAAACTCTAATCATGTTGTGGTATGGGAAACAAAAAATTTAATATTGCTACTTGTACTATATCTCCCATTCCAGCATAAAAAATGATAGTATAAACTTTACAATTAATAATAAAATTAGTTGTAAATTAAAAATTCTCAATTGGAACATAGATATATTTATAAAAAAAATTATTAAAAAATATTAATAAAAAATTTGCAATCTGTGGGTCTAGTTTTACAAATATAAAGGTACTAATTAAATTGCTCAAGAGTTATACAAATATTCCGAATTGAATGCATTAGCGTACACGTGCTCATCTGCAGATTTGTGATTATAAAGAGGATATAAGGTACGAAAGGTCGTCACACAGGATTTGAGTGTTAGTACTCTTTTACGATATTCACCCTGTTCCTCTCAGAAATTGGACGTAGTTTTTGAAGTATCGGGTAAAATAAGTAGATAGAACGTATGCCTGTTTGAATGCAATGGAAAATTACACGTAGATTGAAGGCAGATAAATTTCAAGTTCAGATGGTTACTCAGTTTAATATAACGTCCAGTGCTGTGTGCAATTTTGTAGAAAAAGTTCCAGGACACTTGATTCATGTCGAGAAAGTTTGGACAAGTTCAATCAGGATACACAGCAGCTTTGAGACATAGAACTTCTAAAACTTCACAGATCTCACATGAGTTGAATGTTGCAACTGTAACTTGAGTTTCACAGTCTACAGTTGCCCTACGGCTTCATGAGATAGGACTGTAATCCAAAAGACACAATGTTTTTGCCTCGATTATTGCAGCACACAAGGAAGAGCTTTTAGCATGGTGTAGACAACATGTATCTTAGATCAGACTTCAGTGGAGCACTATATTTCTTACAGATGAGTCGAAGTTCAGCCTAGACATTGATTCTCGATGTATATGTTTCTGGAGAGAGATCCTGGGAAAAGATACCATCCCTCCCTCATCAAGAAAAAAAGCTCATTGCTGTGGGGAAGGTGTAATAATTTGAGCAGGTATTATGTTAAACTACCCCACGTCCATGCATCTGTTTGTCAAAGGTTCATTGAGTGCTATGAAGTATAGATATGAGATCTTAGAGCCCTATGTTTGACTTTTCAGGGGCGCTGTTATCCTAGATTTCTTCTGTTAATGAACTACAACATTCATCCACAAAGAGTTCAACTGGTCGATGATTACCTGGAAAGTGAAAATAATCGTCCCATCGCATTAATCAACCAAATCACCCGACCTTAATCCTATAGAGAATTTCTGGGACTCTTTTGGGAGAGTAATTGAATCTCGCCATCCCCGATCTTAGAGTCATCGTGGAGCTAAAAAAACTGCCTTGTTGTATAAGTGAGATCAACTAACACAGAGATTCATCTGTTTCTTTTCCAAACAGATGAATCTTTGTGTTAGTTGATCCAAAACAGATGAATGTGCAACTTGTCTGGCTGCGAAAAGGGATCAAACCCATATTCAGTCTGATATCACAAAGGGAATTTTGGGACATTACTGTACTATTGCCTTTACTGATAATTATGTAAGCATAAAACGACTTTTGAATGGTGCTTTTCTACATAAATGCATATTAATACTAAATTTAATTTATATTTATCCTTCAGGTTTTCAGAAATTTGACAATTGGCAAATTCTCTTTTCCCTCGAAAGTATATGGATTTGAATGTTTTCGAAGAAAATTACATCCCTATTTAAACCTTTAACGAAAATCTACTAAGTACATGTAACTACGAATTAATTTGATGAAACAACTAGTTATTAAAAGATTAACGTGATTTAATCCTCCAGAGTCTTCCTTGCGCATTCAATTAATTATTTGTTCGTTTACTTCCATTCCCTCAATTCAAATGAACAAATTGTTATTCAAACCTTAAGCTTCATCTGAAAGCAACGGAAAATAGAAAATAAATGATTAATCATTTAAATGAAAAGTTTAAATTCAAAGTGACTTAAGTCATGGGTTTTACTATGTACGCAATTTAAGAATTTAAATAAAGATCATTGGAATAGCATCCGCCACATTTTTGAAATTTTTCCACCATATGTTTAAACAAATTCGAAGTTAAGCGACATCTTGAATCCACATTTTATAATTGTATTTTTTTTTTTTATCTTTCATTTTATACGACAAACAAAAGACCGAAATGCTAAGAAATTATCCCCGTTCTTAAATAATTTCAGATTCGTTAATTACACACGGTTATAAAATATGAATTAAAAAATAACATAAAATACAAAAATATCTTTTACAAAAAATTTGACTTATTTAATCGAATGGAAAAATTTCAGAACATGTATAAGTTGTTGTGAAACTATGCTGCTGGCCAATTTTTCTCAACTCAACATAGAAATCAATTGTTTTCTGTGTATATATGAAGTATAGATGAAGTATATATGTGTGTATATATGAAGATAGAAGTAGATATGTGTGTATATATGAAGGATAGAAAAGTGCGATACAAAATTATTTTAACGGTTTCGTAAGTGAACATCTTCAGTAAGAGTTCCTAAATTGAATCCTCATCAAATATACCTATCATATGTATTTAAGGCTGTCTTCGGATAATGTTAAAGAATAGAGACCAAATTCGGGATATATTTTCAGATATAAAAGTACTCCAACGTTAATATTATATTCTGGCTTCACTATTTTGTAGAGAATCACTTATTTTATCATACTACTCATTTTTATCCGAGTTGACACATTTTTTTCTTTTATAAAATGTGTTTCGCATTCTTTCTCCTATACTGTAATGCTAAATGAATTATCCCTTTACATGTTAAAAGATAAAGCTAATTACTTATGAAATATTTTGAAATTTTAAAACACTATATTATAAACAAATGCATGAGTTACAATGTCACAAATTTTTATAAAACTGAGGCATTTTTTCTGTCGGAAAATGTGCTCCGCGTCAAGTTCATGCTCTCGTACATATGGCGAAAACAGCCTTAAAAGAATATAATAAAGCAAATAATGCAACAAAGTCCATGTATGGGAAATTATTCCCTAAGTAAACAACTCTTAGGCACAGTTTACTAAATATCTTGGTTCCCATCGGCTAAGCAATCTATAAGCATTTTGAGCTAATGAGATAAAGTCGAAGACAGCCATTTAGTCCCTAGAGATGACGTATTGTTGATAAGAAAGGCGTGAAATAGTCTGTTGATGCCTTAATGGCCTAACAAAGCCCGTCTATAATCATCCTAGTAAACCAATCAAATATTCTTAAGTTATACAAAGTTCCTACGAAGGTTTATAGGGGTTTAAGGTAACTGGCGAATAACATGATGTGACAGTTTCTTAATTACTTTTCGAAAACTAAGCAACTTTTCTCAAGATATTTCTTGTAGCATCCAATGAGTAAACTGGGATCTTTTCGACGCGAAAAGTACTGAGCCTGTTGTTTACCTTTTAACCAATAGATAGAAATCGGGAAAATAAAAAGGGACCAAAATGTTTGGTATTTCAACGTTCTTTATTTAAATTATCTGTGTTTGAAATTTCGAAGAATACACAACGCAGACGAGGTTTGTTTGGTTTGTGAGTAGGTAGACCATGAAGTGTGTAAAATTCTTTAAGTGGTGGAAATCGTTCGAACTTTACAAAGACTTTGGTGATTTGATTTTAAAAAGTTCCAATCGGAAGCAAATTAGGAAATAAATTATTTTCAGAACAGAATTAAGAGTTTAAGATATTTTTTCATTTAAAATAGTTTATATACTTCTGTATTATTAACTTATTTTTATTACGCATATTACCAGTACTTTGTATTATATCTGTGCAAAAATTGTAAAATTTTAGTTTAAATACTTTAGAAATACATGCAAATGTATGATTTCACAAAATAATCAAAGGTATATTAAGAACACATTCACCTTTCTGTGTGAATAAACCTTACGTCCATCGATCAGAAAAGCTTTTAACAATGTCTGATGCAGTATTATATTTTTATAGTTTCTACCATAAAAGCTTTCAGAAGGGTATTCTTTTTATAAAAATTGTACCTGTGAAAGATTTGACAGATATTTTGTTTGATTATTTTTATATTTTTCAATCGTGTCAAATGCATTAGCTCAAGTTAGCTTGCATACGGCTGCTTCTTTAAGAATCACGGGAAAAAAGACAATAAATCATTAAATACTCATTAAAATATTATTCATAATTATTATGCATTGAACTGTTTGCTGAATAACTAATAATAATAATAATATATATATATATATAGGCATTAAAATTCATTTTAAAATAATCTAAAATAATTTGTTATTTAGTTCTTTATATTGTTAGTTAGTTCCTTAGAATTCAGTCATGGGAAGTATGCAAAGAGATTCTTTCAAATTAAAAATATAGTATCGAATATCTTACATACCCTATATTTCCGAGTATAGCCGATAATTTTTGGAGCATTTTGAAGTGAAAGTATAAATGGAAGGGAGGCACATTTTCCATTATCCATACACACAAGCGATATTAATCTTTTAACTTTTTTAGTGTTTTGAATGGAATTTTTATTTTAAAGGTAGAAAGAAAGTCATAAAACTACTTTAAAGTCAGTATCTCAAAGTTTCCATACTCATTAAAATATCTGAAAGCATATGATCATCATGCCAGTTTTACCTCTAAGGCGTGAAACAATGGCCGACGATCACTTTCCGTTTACGAATTTTTCTTCTCGCTCATTTTCCGAGCAAAAGATGAAGCAGAAAGTATGAATGATGAAGAAATTGTAAAATATAACAAATAAACGAAAAAAATGTCTTAGTTTCAAATAAGGGTATCCCAGAAATAAAACTAGTGTCGTTTGCATTTTACTTTATAGCAATTCACTAGGAAAATATTTCATACTTTTTACTTTTTGGCTCTATTTTTACCCATATAATGGAATGTTTGAAAATTACATTCTGCTTTCAATTCGACTTATATACGGGTTTTGAAATTTTTGAAGAAAAAAAGCACTCTTGGTGTTGTACACTGATCGACTGTGCGGATCGGAAATGTGCAGTATTATTTTTCGTGCGTTCTCTCAACTTTTTAAATTCTGAATCAGCATCGTGGTTTTTACAACATAAGCCAAAATCTATTGCTTTGTATTACAAATAAATGCATTATACTGTTCAAATATTGAAATTTAATATTCTCTTCTTTAATTTATATCCCCATTATAACACGGGAGTTTTAAAAGGATCAATTCCGCCAAACATGTAGTTAGTCTCGACATTGTACGCGATAGGCCTTAATTAGAATCGGAACTCGGTCCCGAGACCCGAATATTACCGGGTACGAAACTCACAATCTTAACTTTTGGACTACCTGGCACGAAAATATGGAAAACTAATTAATTATTGAGATACCGATCTCATTCTCAGCTGTTTGTTCAGAACCACGAGGTCTGCCACTATCATGTTGTTTAACTGCAAATATTAATTTCACTGTTTAAATGTTAATTTCCCAAAATCAATTTGTGCTATTTGTGCACAATTAGCGGTTACGAACAGATTTCGTACCTTTGAAGCGATTCATAGAGGAAGCGATCACAAATACTACCGATAGAATATCTAAAATTTCTAAATAAAATAAACGTGAACATTTTATAGGTTCTCTTAAATAGTATTTGAATGAAAAGTGATAGTACATTTTTCTTTATACAACTAGGGAACCATTAAAAAGAAATCTAAAGCATCTATATCTTTGCATAAATGGTACACCTATAGATTTCTAATGGATGGAAAGGAGTTCTTAGCGGAAGGACTTTGTTCAGATTTTCAAATAAAAGCCCAAACATCTTAAGGATATTACGAACTAACAATATTAACAGTTTCTTTGCCTCGCACCATTATCGCAAGTAAGTGCTTCAATCATTTGAAAGGATCAGAATGTATGAAGATGGCTATGAAATTTATTTTGATGAATAAATTCCCTGAGGTATTGGATTCATAAATATTCAACAAAACGAAATTATGTGCAACATAATAACTTTTGAAAAATAATGATCTTTATTTAAATTGGAGAAAAGGGCTAAATTGCAGTTAACTTTAGAATTCTCTTCACCAACTGACTTAATGATATCAACTCTAGATAAAATAAACCTTTTTTGTAAATGGATAGTTAATCAAATATGCATTTAGAAGAAATGCTTTTATAAGATTATGCGTTTTCATAAGAGGTGTATTTTTTTACAAAATAGAAGAGAAGTGGATTATAAAAATGCAAATGTAACTTGCTCTAATTAAAGATTATAACTTCTTAATTTAATATGTCAAATATTCAAATTCTCTATATGACAAATATTTAGGCTTAGTATTACAGTGATTAATTTGAGTGATGTATATCGATCAAAAATATGCAAAATGTTTAAGGAAGCATTTAAAAACATTAAATATTCTTTCCATTTCTCATCTATTGCTTCATGTTAAAAACTGCATTCAAAGGATTCTTTATAACATGGAACAAATGATTATGACAAATACTTAAAAATTTATGTTGTAAAAGTAGATGGATAAATTATTTCGTGTGTGTGCGCACGCTTGAGCAAAGATTTTTCATGCTGTATTCTAAATACACCACGAAAACTGAATTAATATTATAAACAATTGATATTAAGAACTATTAATTGATATCATAAACCATACAGTGACATGTAATGAATTTTGATAGCTGATATTAGACAAATTTTTAATAATATCGTCTTTAAAATTTTACATTATGTGAAGTTTTATGGTTAACTACATTATTTTATTTTCATAAAAATTCATTAAATTGATATTGTACAAATACAATACTAATCAAGGTGTGATAAATCTTTTTTAAATTTAAATTTACTTTTCAATACTTTTAGAGCTTTTTAATACATTGAAATATAACCTTTGAAATATACGTTCAATCATTTTAGTCTAAATAATATTCATGTAACATTTTTATTTGAGAAATTTCTTGCTACCGAGTTAAAAAATAATGTTTGAAAATCTTCATTTGGAAATTACATTTAAAAATCTTGATTTAGTAAAACGAATTTATTTCATTTATACAAAAAAATAATAACACGTTTTAGTATAAGTGGATATTAGAATGAGAAGCTGCGAAAGCTGCGTATTAGAATGAAAAGCATGAAATATTTTTTAGTAAAATATATTTAAAGTAAACTTCTTTGCTCCTGCAATATTGAAAATATTTTTTAATTACAGAGTCAGATGGTGGTATTTTTATCAATAAAAATGAACTTTTGAAAATAATAGTTCTTCATAATATTTCATCTCTTTTACATAATATCCAAAAGATTTTACGAGTTTTTGGATTTATTTGGATAAACCTTGGAAAAAGTTTCCACTAAAATGAAGGTTAAAATTATCTAAATATTTCATTTATTTATCTATTACTATAAATAAAATTTAAAAAATGCATTACTAGGCTAATTGAAGAAAAATCTTTAAAATAATTTCCTTCTTTAGTAGCATAATAAAAGGCAAATATCATTAAAAAAAGAAAAAAAAACTATCATGACATGTACCAAATATGCTTCTAGAAATCAAGATTAAAATGCGAATCAAGATATATATCAAGATGTTATTAGAAAATCAGGCATTGATGAAAAACTCTATTACTCTCTCTCTTTCAATAAATACTTCTTACTTTCCCGATACATCAAAAAGCAATATACGAAAACAACGTCACTCTAGCGGCAAAAAACGGTATTTGTCATTTTACAGGATGATAATTTTGTTTGTGACTGTCACGGAAATAAAAGGGGGAGGGATGTATTTTTCCCGACTTGATCCCTGAATTGACAGGAAGTCGGTGATGTATAAAGCCTGCATAACATTACGAACTATACCATTCCATTATTTTGTTTACTTCATTCTTTTCTAAAAATAAAATGTTCAGAGCTTCACTTTTATTTAATTAAGTATTTGAATCACACGAGCTGGGAAAATCGATTCAAAAATAGTTTCAAAAGAAGAAACAGGGGGAAAACAAAATTTCTTTTGGAGAAAAGAAATTTTTCGGAGAGTTAATATAATATATTTAATCCTTAGTTCCATTGTGACAATTGGCTGATATCAGGAAAGAAGTGCGTAATTACTTTAATTCAAAGGAGTTAGAAAAAGAGTTTTTTCCTCACCAAAAGAACTAAATTTTCAGATTGAGGGAGTATGAAAGGAAAGTGAATTCATTTGTAACATCCGTCCCTTTTATTTTCTAAAAATCAATGTTTTGCTTCATCAGGACCGTTTTAATATTACTTTCATCGTAGCCTAGGAAAGTACCGATTTCGAAAACAAAACGAACATTTCGGTTGGAATAGTTAAAATAACTTATAGAGATCGTCCTTTTAAATGCAGGTCTTTGTAAAATATTGCGTTCTTAAGAGGAGTTGGAAACCTCTCTCTCTATATATACTGACGATGTTAAATCGGCTGTTTTTGATGTACCTTTTTTCAAAATCTGTTATATGTACATGCTTGAAATTTTTCTACAATTGTATATCTTTCTCATTTACTGAAATGAGCTTTTGTAATTTTGAATTTTTTTATAATTTATAAAAAAATCAAATATAGTAAAAAAATTTCCCAAATTTTTCCAGAAAAATTTGAAAAATGAATTTTTTTAGTTTTTACAAGTTTATTTCGTATATATTAGCCATATTTAAATAATTTTTAAAAATTTACATACCTGTGAACAGTAGTTTCTCAGAAAAGGTACATCTCTCTCGAACATCTATATTTACATTTTGAGATAAATTGATTTTAATATATACAGTGAGGCTTTTAATCGGCTAGGAAAAAAAAAAACAAAAGGCTCTATTTACAATAAAAGATAAATGGTTTGGTTTATATCAGACGTTCAACTTTTAAGCAAAAACGAAGTACTTTGTTTACATTTTTTGCCATTCAAATGGGTGTGACCCAGTTTCAACGATTATTTAAAAATAGGTTTTAAGGGGTTCTAACTACCCTAGAGGTTGAAGTAAGGTATTTTTAGAAAGGTAAAAATCTGTACAATTTGAAAATGTAAGAATTTTAAATTGTCAAAAAATTAAGATTTTAGCTTTAAACACCCCTTAAGTGAATTAACAACGCACTCTATAAAGCAACACGAGAGCTATTGGCAACGGACCTCATAATTTTGAACTTAGGTCAGCTGACGAGGACTATATCTCAGCTGACCTCCTCTCTTCAAACTACCCCACTCCTCCAACGGGAGGACTTTGATCTAAGATAAATTTAACTTGCATCAGTGGGACCCTCTGCACAGCGGGTCTTCCATGGTACAAGGTCTCGAACTCATGACACGCTGGCTATGAGCTCTTGTCCATGACCACTAGGCAACCACGGCCACATTGCGCTGAAAGAGTACCTAGCTTATATTAATTCTTTTCCGATGTACTATTTCGTTAAAACATTTAACAAATTTAAAACATTTTCTTAAAAAAATAAACGGGATAAATTGCCTCATTATTTTTCAAACTTTTTTAACAGTTTTTCATGCTTTATAATGTCTTCCATTCAAAAGGAGATAAGCATAAGTTTATTAAAAAAATAGTTGTTTAAAAATAACATTAACATGAAAAGCCATAGTATTTACAGGGTCATCTGGAAAATTCATGCTAATTTTTGGTTGATGGCATACGCGCGGGGGCAGGTTTGAGGGAAGCACATACACATTTTAAAAGTCACTACTTCAGGCAAATTTGGAAAAGAAGATCGATTACGATACGTATATTGTTAACTATTTTATACATATATACGATCTCTGAATTTAGAAATAAAGTGCATCTTGGAGAAAGTGAATGGCAAAAATACTACACAAGTGGCAAGCAAGATATGCTCTGTTAATGGAGAAGTTGCTGTGGTTAAAAAAAATGTGTGGAAATGATTTCTGATATTTAAAGCTGGTGATTTTTAAGATCAAGAACGAACGGGTAAGCCCTCAATCACAGATGAAGATTAGATTAAAAAGTTGATCGAGAATAATGTTCAAACCATCAAAATCCACCACCCACATTCATTTTGTGAAATTCGGCTACATAAACTATTTTTATATATGGATATCTTCGATATAAAGTAGAAAAATCTGATGGATCAAATTTTCCATTAACGGATTGCTCCATAAAAAAGAGAGACCCATTTTAAAGGGAAAGGCCGGGGGGTGAAAAATGGATCCTTTATAACAATGTTAAGAAAAAAAAAAGACTTGGGGAAGTGAAGAAACCGGGCCATCCCAAAAGTAGGTTTTCGTTAAAAGGGGCTCTGGGTTTTGAAGACTGGAATAGAACACTTTTTGAATAAAAACCAAAAACTAGAATGTTTAAAAAAAAGGTCTATATCGACCCCTAGGGATCTATGGCGCCCCCAGGACCCCGTCAGGATAAAAAAATTTGGGAGGAGGGGGTCCATGAGGTGCATATGGGGTCTTTTTTATAGTGGCCCTTTTTTAAAACCCAGATCGGGGACTTTAAATTTTTAAAAAAAGAAAATTTAATCAAATGGAAACCAGTTTTTTACCGTTTAACAGTTTTTTTACTAAATTTAATGAAATTTTTTGCAGTTGAAAAAAGGATAGTTTTAAATTTTACTAAAAAAAAAAGACCATCATTTCAGCGTTTCTTCCCAAAAAATTAACCCAAAGGGGAGTAGATATTGACGTCGAAATTTACCAGTTTTTAAAATTAGCCACAAACAATCCCCCGGGTAAATGAATTTTTAATCTTCGTTCAACATTTAAATGTGTTTTAAACCGGGTTTCCCTAAAAACTGGGTTTTTAAAAATTTTTTTTGACTATGGAAATACCACAGAGGCAATAAATTTCCTTTTTATGGTAAACATTTAAAATAAAATGTCATATTACAAAAGGAACTTATCGGAATAGGCATAAAGGAGATCTCAAAGTAAAGTTTAGAAACGGATGTAAGTAATTGTGGCTTTAAAAAAACATACCTGTTATTTATCCCGAATTATGGAATATTGTCAGAAATTCTTTTAATGGCTTTACACAGTGGGAAAGTGTTTCAGCGGGGTTACCAATCTCCAAAATAAAAAAAGAAAGAGAAAGACTGGACATTACTAACCGAGGAGACTTAGGGTTCAACTTGAAAATATTGATGCCAAATGTTGAAAATTAGTTATTGAAGCACCAGATTCATCCCTGCTATAATAAACATTTGTTTGTTGATCAGTTATTTTGTATATTAATTAAATTTTAGTTTAATTAACATGTTTTCCATAAGTTTTAAACGCTACACTTCACTACATTTAGAAATTTAAATCTTTAAATTAAGTACCTCTATACTAGCTGTCAAAAAGACATTTAAGTTGATAAGCTTTTAAAAATTCAATATTAAGTAAGCAAGAAGTCTGCCCCAAACCGAAAAAACATAGGAAGGGGTCTACGAGACAAAAAGTTTGGGAAACCTCTTAACTAGTCGATGAATTCAGAAAAGTATTGCTTCCAAATTAGACGAATCAAAAACAGTAATTGAACAAAAAAATTCCACAAAAAATTGAATCGGGAAGGGGGTCGGGTTTTATCAGGGCAAATTGGTCCTTTGGGGATCTCGGGAAATGAAAAAACGTTAGTCTCATTTGGGATGCAATATATAACCTCTTCACCATATATTCGCTAGACCTCGCTTCCTCAAATATCCACATACATCGATAATTATAAAATTCTGTTCATAGAAAACTTCAACTTTTTCGCCGAGAAAAAAATCATGGGAAAAGGTTTTCGCTTAAAAATATTTAAAAATACTTTAAAAATAATTATAAATATAAAAATATTCAAATTGCTTAAAAGATGGAAAAAAGTTGTGGAACAGTTTGGCACCTATATAAGTAACTAAATACAAGCCGAAATTTAAGTTTGCTGCGTTTCAATGTTTTTTTCAAATTCTGTATGAACTTTCCGAAGAATTAAATAATAATATTCTTTATCAGTAATTTTCATCAACATTTTTTTTTTTTAGTCTAGATTTTTACATTTTTCTAGACCTTTTTTCAATGACCTATATATAATTTTCTGCAATCTTTAATTAGCTTTAATAGATTCCCTTTTTTACTTTTAAAAGGGGAGTTTTTGAAAACAGGTGTCATCAAAAACACTAAAAAGTTTTATTGGAAAAATTTACAAACAAAAAAAATTATATTAAATTCAGTCCTTCTTTTCATACTTAATAGAATTTGTTTTTACATAATTTCTGATAATATTTTTAAAAATCTTTTGTTAAATAATAAATGTTTTGTTGCCAATCCCCGGGGAAAAAACACACCGTCCATTTGACCATTCCGAATAGCGTCACACACCAAATCTTGCTGTTCATTTTAACTGTGGGAAATGCCCCAGCAGTCCAGAAGAGAGCAGGAGAAGAGGGAGAGGGGAGGGGAAAAAAAAGATTTACCCCCCCAAAAGTCATATTACGCAGGTGACCGCTTCAAAGCGCGCCAATGCCGGGCTGATGTGAGCCCTGGGAAATCCTGCCCCTATAGAAAAAGGGCCCGGACTCTTGGGTGGTCCCCTGGTGGGGGCAGGGGGGTTAAACCAAGTCAAATTCTTTTTTTTTTTGGGAAGGGGAAAGGGAAATTTTCCCTGGGTTAAAACAGGGGGTGGGGTTAAAAGACACAACCCTTCAGGCCCAAGCAGCTTCGTTCCCCCGGCACACCCACATGTGATGGAACCCCTGGAGACATATTTTTTCTCTGACCGGCGAGCCTAAAATTTTGGGTAAAAAATTGGAAATATTTAAAAATTGGTTTTTAAAAATTTGGAAATAATAAATAAATAGGCTATATAAATTAATTTAAATTTATTAGACTGGCTTAACTCAATTCACCCCTTTACATTTTATTTCCCTCGGCAGAAAAAAATGTCATCAAAAATTTTTATCATACTAGCTATAAGTCCCCGCATAATTGAAAGATTATGATTATAAAATTAGTATTAAATAAAGAAAAGTTATGACACCGAAAACATTTAAATAATCACAGAATTTTTTCAATGGCTATTTAAAATAAACTTAACTATCTAACGACAGTGTATCCTTAATAAATTATCTATATTTAATAGTTATGGCAAATTTCTTGGGATATCAATTTAAGAAAAAAAAAGTTTTTTTTAAAAAAAAATTTCTATTTTTTTTTTTTGTAAATTTTAAAAAATTTTTTTGAGCAAAAGAGTGAAATTGCTTATTCCTTTCCCAATATATATTTTATGGGTTTTGATAGTGGGGAATGTTTATTGAAAAGTAAAAGGAAAACTTATAAAATGAAAGTGGAAAGCTATTTTTAATAAATTTAACTGGACACATCTTGAATTCTTTTTTTCATACAAATTCTAAGAGATTTTTCCAGTTCAAAATAGTTTAAAGTCTTTCAGGCGCATTATTTACATAGATGAATTAAAAAATCAGTAATATTAAAACGAGTATATCGAAAAATGCATTAAATTTTTACGCTGACAGAATTTATTGCACAAATATTTATCTCTCTAAGTTCAACAGTTTGATGCATGTTATCTAACATTAAGTATATTTAAAAATTTTTATAAATATATTTGTTAAAAATTAAAAAATTTTTTAAGTTAAAATTAAATATATTTAAGTTAAAATTAAATATATTTAAGTTAAAATTAAATATATTTAAGTTAAAATTATATAAATATATTTAAGCTAAAATTATATTTAAATTAAATTATAAATTCACAATGCTAAAAAAATTATATTATTCTAATTAAGAATTCGATAGGTGTGACGTTAGTTTGTTGCAAACAGCTAGTAGAGTACAGGTATAAGCTAGTTAAACTAAGTAGAGTACATTTTCTGCTGAAAAATACCCCTTAGGATATAATCATTTAGCGTTAGATCCAGGATGTGAGAAGGTCATTATTGCATGATATAAACTACCCTTGACACATATCTTCATTCCTCTGCTAACTCTCTCAGATTTAAAGCCGGGGATTTTCTTTAGCAATTCTGTTAAAAAATGGAAACATTTGTATGATTATAAAGAATATGTTATCTTTCGCAAATAATAAATAATTAAAAATATATTTAGTTTTTAGCAAGGGGAGACATAGTTTTTTTTAAACAAATAAAGGGAAGAAAACCAATGCAGGTATTTTAATTGTTTTTAATTTTAAGTAGGGAAAAAGGATTTGATGATTTTGAGTGGAGAAGTGTACATCACCAGGATTAAAAGATGAATTATATTAAAATTATTATAAAAATAAAATATCGCATTTTGGAAACTACACAATGACTATTGGAGACGACCCCGTATTTTTGAGCCATGCATATGTTATGAAGACGACACTTAAACTGGCAACCCAATCTACAAACTTCCAAATCAAGCCAACGTGTGGACTTTACATTTCGACAAACTTATAGTGCATCGGTCCATCTACACGGTAGATCTTGTGGCATAGGGCTTTAATTTGCACAAACCAACATTCACTTAGCTCCTATAAAACTCATGCCCATTGAGATTTGGTTATAAGACTCAATCCTATATTTAATAAGCAACAACTTCCATCATTACTTTTCAAAACATTCTTGGAAAGAATAGACATTTTTTTAACTAAATTAGTCATGATCATAAGATATTATAATACAAAAAAATAGCATGTAATATTTACGGTACACATGCATGTTCATATTGTTTGGTTCAGTAGCTCGACAGTTTAAAAGAGAGATTAAAGGTGGAACAAAATATGTATAAAAGGAGTATGGTCTCCATTTACAGTCCTATAGCTTTTACAATATGGATTCATACAGGAAATGACTGAGTTTTTATGAAAGTCCTTATTAGATAATTCTAGGAAGAAAGAGGGCGAGTTGTAATTTCTCTCTCAAGAATATTCCCAAAGGTTAGTGGATTAACTATAAAAGTGAATGTTGTATATTGTGATTGACAAGCCTACTTTTTTGCAATGCTTTAGTAGCCATTCTCACTTTCCAGAAATTTATATGCCCTGGGATGTGAAAGCATCGTTATCCATAAAAAAAGGAAATCATTGCCTCACTGCCTCCTGCACCCCTGAAAAGGAACCAGGATTTACCACACATCCCTATATCTATGTGACGTCTATCGCGTCTTTCGCTAACATAACTCCTATGTTCTTTGACGGCCACGATTAATGGCAAAACTTTTCCAACCCAATACCAAGAAGATAAACAAAGATATTATGCAAATGAGATATACTATAAAAGTGATAGAAGCTTTGATGAGATAAGATATAGCGTGGCAGTAGATATAGCGCCAGTGTTTAGAGATAGTAGTGTGAATTATTCGACTGATAGCGTGACAAAGCTTTAGTGTGAATCTACAGATCAAGAGAGTTAGCAGTCCGATAGTTTGGGAAAGAATAGGAAGCCAGAGATAAAGAAGTTGGTAAATCATCGTTTATAAAGTTTATAGATACCCATTCTCTAGGTAAAGGAAGGAGAACTGTAGTAAAGGCATTATTAGATATAAGTAATTAGATGTGAAGAATGATAATTGAGATAAAGGATCTAGCGGTGCGATCTGACTTGAATACGTGGTTTAGAATTTGGGTGTTGACTCTCACTTAATTTTAAATTTGTCAAATTAGAATTTAAGTATTATAAGTTATTCTAATAAAGTTGTATTAAGAATTATTATTATGTCTCATCATTTTGATAATCCCACACCTCTAGCTTATTGTGAACCGGCACGACATGGTCATCAGGATGGGTTGGGAGGCCGCAATGGCGCCCGGAACGTATTTAATTCTGGGTTAGGTACGGGTGTGAAGAGGTCTCTGCCCGAAATGCCTTTTCAGTAAGTCTGAGCAACACGCGTTATTTACCATGCAATGATGCACATACAGTTATTTCTTAGAAATCCCAAGTAATCTGTCAGTGTGTGCTTACTTAAAAGAGTCATCTCAGGGGAAGGGCCTGGAGATTGGTATTCGATATTTTGGTTCGTTGTTAGTGCAAAATACATTACGGATTTGCAGCTCAAAGCTGAATTAGCGAAGGTTTTCCCAAGATCAAAAATAAGAAAGAACTACAGTCGGAGTTTATGCATCCCAGCAGGAAGAAATCAGGATCCTACTGATTTTGTTTATAGATTACTAAAAATAGAGAGAGAAGCGTAGAATTAGAATGTCCCAAAGACTTAGTGATCATATTTTAGTCTGACTGAACCACAGGTACAAGACTATGTGGAAGTCAGAAATCCACAAACACGATACAACTTTTAGAAGTCTGCTAAATTGAAGGAGAGATATTCTTGCAAATTACAGCGTTATCAGAACGATATTATAGAAAGACGAGGTCAAAATGCGCATAGGATGCCTAATTTTGAAGCTAATGGTAGAAACTGGAGGAATTCTCTGAAATAAGACGTAGACCAAATAACAGTAGAAATGAATTTTAATATATAATAGCCGTCAAAATAATAGAGGGTTCGAGAGAATAGGTTTCAGAATAATGATCAAAGATTCAATAGAGGGCTTACCCAGGTCGAAATGAGAAATAATTTTAATAGAGGGGACCACGGGTAGAAATAAGGGTTCGAGTGAAAATTTCACTGAGAGGCGATAGGACGCAAAGGGGACGATTAAATATTGTAGCATATAATGATCAACCTCAAGGGAGATGTCGACACAGAGACACTATTAGACTTTCTCCGAGATATGTATATCACCCGTAGAACTTCCCATCACCTGAGTTTTATTAAATAACACATTTTTGAAAGGCAAGGGACACCGGAGCAGATAAATCATTTATATCGAAGCGTGGCCAGGCGGGATTGGAAAAATATTTTTCTATACAAATTAAAAATCGCGAGCCCAGGTAATAACAGCACAAGGTGCGAAATGCCAAAACATGGGATCGTAGAATAAAAATTCATGATCAGACAATTCGAAATTGGTCATTTCATGTGCTGAAAGATTTAGAATTACCCATGTATTCTGGGTATCGATTTGCTAAGTGCGTCGTTAACCGCACATCTTGACTGCAAAACCTGCTGAAAATCAAACACCAGCGAAGAGACAAAGGCAAACAAATAACCTGCATGTCGCCTAAGTCGCAAAGTCTAGCTAAATATGCAGTACAGTTTTACTGAAAAGCATGTAGGAAAAATATAATTGGTGATAAATTAATTGTGCCATAATCAGGGATTTGGTACTACTTCTGCGGGGAACAATTAATAACACAACAAAAATGACCCAGAATTAGGGCCAGTATATATAGATATTTAGAAACCCGGAAGATAACTCGGCACGCAACGATATGTGAGAATTGGTCCCATCGATTTCCGTTTAATTGAAGGATTGTTATTTTATGCGAAACACGCAACGTCATTAGGGTGAAATGCGTGTATACATTCCAAAATCTTTTAAGGAATGAAATAATGAGGAGAATTTAAGACAACAATCGCTGGACACTTAGGCAGATTTAAAACGTATCATAAAAAATTCGGACGTTTGTTATTTCCTCGTACATGAGAAAATTTATTGATCAATATACTTCTACATGCCATATAAAAGCAAGTTAATAATCAACTATAAAAACGCGTTACCGCGCTGGTCGGTTAAATCCAATTATATCAAATTTATCCGAATGAGATAGTGACGTTAGATTTATTAGGCCCGTATCCTATATCGAGAATACTGTAAGGACGTAACCGCTATATTTTAGTAATAACTGATCATTTCCAGCAAATGGGCTGAAATTATACCCCCAAAAAGGCCTCATCTCGTATAATAGCGGATATTTTTTTTGATAACTTTATATCGTAAGCTATGGAGCTCCACAATAAAATTAATAAGTGATACGGTCCCCAATTTATATCCGAGATTTTTGAGCACTTAAGTGAAAGATTAGGCATATATATGTGAAGACTGTTGCATATCGACCACAAAGCAAATCGGACTGAAAGAGCATCGAGATATAGTGCAAATGATTGCAAATTATGCCACGATCAACACGTGATACTTGGGATCAATTTACGCCGTGAGTTTGCTTTACGCTATCTGTACAGCGGTGAATGAACAACGGAAAAAACACCTGCTGAATTATTTTTAGGTCGAAAATTGATTACAATTCATTTCAAAAACCAGTTAAGGTGATATCGGGAAAGTTCAAAATTCAAAAATTCAAGATATACAGTGAAAAAGCTTTAAAAGAAGCTAGATCAAGTACGAAATTAAAACAGGAAAAGGTGGGGAAAAATATTATAATAGACGTGAAAGACATAAAATAAAGGTAAATGATTGGGCCTTATTGAAACACACTCCTGTAAGTCTTCAGCAGCTAACAAAGTATGTGCTAAATTTAAACAAAAATTTGAGGACCTTATAGAGTCTTAGAAGTTAAGAATTGTAATAATATTGTAATATGGAAATCAGGAAAAGATTAACAGTTAACGTAGATCAAATAAGAATTATATCGTCATAGGAAATGGACGAGGTCGAATTAGAAACAGGTATCCCAAATAGTATAAGATCAAGTCAGGAAACTAGTACTTCGGAAAAGTACATCAAGGATTAAATGACACAATATGGGAAAGAAAAAATCTGCGGTGAAAACGTGTAGGTTAGAGGGGTGCAAAAGGGATTGGTAACCAATCAAACTCAATATAAAAATACAGAGAGGACCCATAAAACAAATCACTGGTCAGATCACTACCTAGTTCATTAGGGAATGAAAATAAAAACAAAAGGTTTAGATATAATAGGGTATTAAAGATCAGGTGTGACGGGGCAAGTGGACCACAAAAGAAAGTGGCAAAGAAAAGGGAATAATAATAATAATAAAAGACAAACAAGTCATCCAAAGTACTATTTCCAAAAAGCAGGAAAAGAAACAGAAGCTTGAGAAATGCACAGAAATTCCAAATTGAAGTGCAGATATTAGCCTAAGGCCAATGCGATTTGAGAAACAGTGAAGAACCCTGACCAGCCAAGGACACACAGTTGGGAAGTCACAAAGGACGACAAGGAGATTACAAGCCTACAACAAGAAATTCCAGTACACAACCGAGGAAAGAAGAGTGATGACACCTCATCGCGTTGATGTGAATGTGGAGAAGAAAACATATAAAAATAAATCAGGTTGTATTGTTTCATTTTTATGATCTTCCAACAAAGGGTCGGAAGAATTATTGCAAAGAAGGAAGTCTCGGGCGATGCTTAAGTTATAATAAGTCAAACACTACAATGAGTGTTTATTTAATTTTGAAACTTTTTGACTTGTTAAAATTTTTTTCTGAAGAAACATTTGTAATCACACATTTGCTTGCTTCTGATGTATGACTTCGTGATGCGAAAAATTCCTTTGGTTTGTTATAATAGCTTATTGAAAAATGTTTGTAATTGTATAATATGTATATATATATATGTTGTTGTATTGTTATGTATTATGAGGCATCTGGTTCAGGGAAACGCGGCGCAGCTTCAGGCACTAACAATAATACACAAACGAGGCTGCGCGGCTCATTGGGAGTTTTGAACCAGAGGTGGGGAATGGAGATGAAAATTTATTGTGATATATAAATAATATATAATTGTGAAATTGATTAATATTATGGAAATAGAGACTAAACAGTTTTCATTTGTGGAGACTGACCCCTGAAAATCTTGAAAGTATACGAATTATAGCTTCTGAATAAGAAGGGGAGCTGAAAGTGCCAGCTCCATATGCATAAGTTAGATTGGCTCCAGCACCCAGAATATTTGCTTTTAGAAATTTAAGTGTATAAATATTTAAGAAATTGCATGTTAAAAGTGAGAGGGCATAAATTAAACAGTAATTATTAATGTTGGCCTAGTTTATTGGAGTAAAATTTATTGTCACGTGAGTTTAAATTTAAATTGAATATTAAAAATTTAATTCCTAAGACATTTATAAATGAAAATTAAAGTCGTAAGATAAATTTTGAAATTATGTGCTAAAATTTAAGATTAAAATTGCAAATGAAAATTAAAGTCAAGATAAATATTGGAAATTATAAAAGTTAAAATGAGGATTTAAAAATTAAAATTTAAATAAAACCTCAGAAAGCGAAGAAATTTAGAAATAGAGATTTAGACACGTAATTTATTAAGGAAGTACTGAGAACCCTTAAGTAAATCAATGCTTTCTTCTGGAGGGTTAGGACGTCTATCGCGCTCCTTTTCTGCTAAACATAACTCCTATGTTCTTTGACGGCCACGATAATGGCAAAACTTCTTTCCAAACCTACTGTACTCAAGAAGATAAACAAAGATATTATGCAAATGGTGATATACTATAAAAGGATAGGAAGCTTTGATGATATGGCAAGTTTAGATATAGCGCTGCAAGCTTAGAGATAGTAGTGTGGAATTATTCTGATCGATAGCGTGACAAAGCTTAGTGTGAATCTTACAGATCAAGAGTTAGCAAACTGGATAGTTTTGGGAAAGAATAGGAAGCCACAGAGATAAAGAAGTTGGAATCATCGTTTATAAAAGTTTATAGATACCATTCTCTAGGTAAAGGAAGGAGAACTGAAAAGGTATTATTAGAGATATAAGTAATTAGATGCATAGGATTATTAATGATAATTGAGATAAAGGATCTAGTTGCGTGATCTGACTTGAATACGTGGTTTAATTTGGGTGTTGACTCTCACTTTAATTAAAAATTGTCAAATTAGAATTTATAATATAAGTTATTCTAATAAAAGTTGTATTAAGAATTATTATGTCTCAATATTTTTGATAATCCCACACCTCTAGCTTATTGGAACCGGCACGACATGGTCATCACAGGATGGCTATGTCGCACTTATAATATTTATATCTTATATATCTATATCTTAAAGAGATTCTATCAAAGACATAGATGTGTGTGTGTGTGTGTGTGTGTGTGTGTGTGTGTGTGTGTGTGTGTGTGTGTGTGTGTGTGTGTGTGTGTGTGTGTGTGTGTGTGTGTGTGTGTGTGTGTGTGTGTGTGTGTGTGTGTGTGTGTGTGTGTGTGTGTGTGTGTGTGTGTGTGTGTGTAGTGTGTGTGTAACCATATCCAACATGATGCCTCAAACCTACTACACCAACAAACGTCTGCTGTCATATCAGTTTCTCTCGGATTTTGGAGGTCACGTAGCGGATGTCTGGTTGCCTTCAGAGGAATGCATATCGAAAATCTATGATTAAACTAAATTTGAACTTATTAGTTAACAGAATGGTCTTCCATTAAACACTTCTCCAATGTCATATGCTATCTGCTCTGTATCATACTCTTCTGTGAGACAAAAAGAACGAGATGCAAGCAAAAGCACACTTCTGGCAAATCAACTACTCAAGTAGCCTTTTGCAGACTGTAACCTTGAAACTCGGATTTATGTGACCAAATTAAGCTCACGAAACAGTTGAGAAACTATTGTATTTCTCTCTTACCTATAGTGGACACAAATATCAGTCATCAATGGTAATTCTTCCCTGGTTGTTGTTTTTGTATGAATCATTCTTATTTAATTACTTCCACTAGTTGCATACAATGTTCTATTAATATTACATTTTAATCTATAAGCAATTTATATTTCAAACTACCTTACCTCAAGCTTCCCGTCGAATGCCATCTCATTCTTTTATCCGAACATTGATAAATCCTCATTTTAACTGCTTGCTCTTAGATTTCGCCATGATACAAGAGAAGGGTCGAAAATGCTTACAGGGTATTTTCCTCTAAATGCACCCATGCACATGTGTACGTTTGCGTGATCACTTTTAAGAATTTGGATCTTTGCTAAAGGAAGTATTAATTCTATCACTTATTCAGTAATTTAGAAAAAAAACCAAATAATCTCTCTCATTAAATCAAACATTGACTTGATATTTTAACTTTTACAAGATAATTTGAAGCAAAAAAAATATATATATAGTATTTATTTATGTATAGCTCTCTTATGGAGCAAGTTCAGGAAAAAAACATTAACACCTTTTCCTTTCCAGCACCTCTAAATTTACTCTTTCTAATTATTCGTATAGTTAAAAATTTAGAAAAGCGAATGTAAAAATTGCCTTAAACTTATTTGAAATTATTTTTTATTCAGAAAACATCATTGGAACCAAAAATTAAAAAAAAGTCAAATTATACATTTTCGAAAAAGTTTGAAAACATTAGATAACTTTAAGAAATGAATTACGTATTTTTAAACAAAAAATAATTTTATGAAAAAAAGAAAGCGAATTAGAAACTGTAAACTTTTAGGAATTAGAAATAATTAGTTACATTAGTGTTTTTGCCTTCTTTTTTTTTCTCCCTTAGAAAAAAGGATTGTTGATTTCATTTGATACTTTTCTGTTCATAGAAATCCGATGAATTAATTAATTTTTTCAAGTTAATTCTAAGCATCTTTTCCATAAAAGAAACATTAATTTCACTTCATGCTTCTCAATGAGATTTAAACTCCCAGAAAAGCACTTCAATCTTCAAACCATTCTCGCATCAAAAACAGATTTTTTTTTTAATCTTTTATTTTAAATCGTAAAAATCACTCATCGTCTTTTTGTTGAAACATGTCATCGAACAAAAAAGGATTACGTTTGTCGGTTAATTTCCTTGTTTTTATTTTGAAGTTAATTTGCATAATATATTTAAAAAAACTTTCAAACTAAGTTTAAAAGTTTAAAAACATAGATGTCACATCCGTCAAAAACATCTGAGGTGACCCAGGCACTCTTGGTGTCTTATTTTTTTTTATAAAGACAAGATTTTAAATTGATTCATCCAGACATTTGATGTCTTTTTTAAAAAGATTTTAATTGATTCATTCAGCCATTTAAACAAAAAATAACTGACAGTTATTTTCCTAGTTGAGACATCAAAATATCTGTCTGAAATCGGCTCTTAAACTCAATTATTAAAAAAGTTTCTTTTTAAAATTGTATAGGATGTTCAACAAATATGATGGCTTAAAAAAGTTTTGTATTTGAACTTATGATTATGTGCATTTTATTATTACATGTTTAAATGTTTTGAATTTGCCTGAATTATATCTTTCATATATTATGTTTATATACACTCTTCTACAAAAAAATCAAAGCACCAAGAAGGATTTGTACGATTATGATGAAATTTCATAGGCAAAGACATATTGACTGTACATGCAAATGATAAAATTTTCAAGACCAATAAACATGAATTGTGGTCGCAGTGCGCATTTCCGCTGATCAACTCGCAACATTTAAAACCTGTAATAGAGGCAGAAAATATATCTTTTTTCGCTTTCACCTTTGTGATTCCTTTGAGAAAAAGCTAGTGATGCCATCGAGACGTTTTCGACGACCTTATAGACAACTGAATGACTTCGAACATGGTTGCATTGTCGGAATGCGTGAAGCTGGGTGGTCATAAGGAGCAATAAGTCGTCACCTACACTCACTTCCAAAAGTTAAGCACGAAGATGTAAAATGAACAAAAATTAACAAATACTGCTTTGATTGACACAAAATTTGCATTAAAGTAGCATATATATTTATACATAAAACAAAATCAATAATTATATACAGAAATGAAAACAATATTAAATTTTTGTAAGTTATCAGCTAATGTCATACTGGAGACAAACAGAATTATACATAAAGTGAAAATAAACAGCATAAAATGAGAAAAAAGGACATTAATAGGGTATGTGATCTCTCATCTGTATGCAAAGTTTACACTTTCTGACCATGCTTTCAATTAGGTGATCAACCACCGCAGAATTTAGCAATCGTCATTCTTCTTGTAGAGCAGTTTCCAGCTCAATAAGAGTGGCTGGAGGTAGGAAATGTGAAGATACAGCACGGCCGAGAGCATCCCAAAGATTTTCAATGGGATTAAGGTCAGGCGAATATGCTGGCCACGCCATACGCGCAATCCCTTCACTCTTCAGGTAGTCTTTGACGATGTCAGCTCTATGGGAACGTGCGTTATCGTCCATTAAAACAAAAGTAGGGCCAACTGCTGCAGCGTACAATCTCATAATAGGTTCTAGAACTTCATCTCGATACCGGACAGCCGTCACAGAACCCTGTTTAAAGATGTGCAGGTCGGTGCGGTATCCTAATGAAATCCCTGCTCGCACCATAATGCTTTCGTCTCGGAATGAATGATGTTCGGTTATGTTTTGGGGCTGATTGCGTGTTCTTTGTTTACGCCATATCCTTATACGCTTGTCATCTGGCTCCAGAGCAAATCTTGACTCATCAGTAAACATGACATTGCCCCAGTCAGACACAGTCCAATTGCCATGTTCCCGGCACCACTTTAATCGTGCCCCTCTTGATTGGACGGATAGAGGAACACAAACTCGAGGTACCCGAGCATACAGTCCATTCATATGTAATCTTCGGCGTACAGTAGCTGCAGATATAGCCTTACCAATGGACGCTGTAACCATAGATGTCACACGTGTGGAGGTCGCTCTGCGATTCCGCTTGGGTACAATAGCAATACATCGATCTTCCGCGGGGGTTGTAACCCTTGGGCGACAGGCTACGGGCCTTCGGACAACTGTCTGTGTGGTTTGGAATTGTTTCAATAAACGTGAAATTACTGAATGATTTACGCCGAAGAAAAGAGCAACATCTGTGATCGACTGTCCTGCTTCAAGGCGCCCCACAGCACACCAGCGCTCAGAATCTTCCATTCGTTTTCTGGAAGTCATAGAAACACGTATGTCTTGAAAACAAACTGTACGAAAGTTTTAAACACCTTCTATCAGCACTTACAATTAACTTCTGTAACCCTTCATAAAGCTGGCTTCTTATAAGACTGCCCTTTTTGGATATTTCTTGACATGAAAGCACGATTGGCTGTGTTACCTAACATATTTGCATACTTCCATCTACCTCTGCAGCAAATTGCATTCTATTCAATTTTGACTGGCTTCCGGAAATTAACATTTTCCTCTCCGTGCTTAGCTTTTGGAAGTGAGTGTACAACGTATCAGACATGGCTTTGCAAAAGTGATGGCCACAATGATTTCTGTGAAAAACTTATCGACCAAATGAACGCTCTGGAAGGCTCAGATGCACAAATGGGAGGTAAGATCGGATGATTGTTCGATAGGTTTGAACTGCTTCAACGGTATCATTGTCTACTATTCAATGTACTACATCCTCTTCACTAACCCCCATGGTACTTTCCACCATTTTACCTCCGCTTGGCTAAGGCGGGGTTATGCTCAAAGCGGTTTTTAAGGCGTCTGCCTTTGACCCCACAACATCGGCGGGATCGTCTGGAGTGGTATCGCAGTCAATCATCATAGTTGCCATCGTACTGGCATCGCATAGTGCTCCACGATGAATCTTGCTTTACTCTTGAAAAGCAGATGAACATCATCTCCGTGTCTGAAGAGGCAGGGACAAGCGGTCTCAATCAGCCTTTGTTTTACAAATGTATACAGCCAAAACACCTGGTGTGAAGGTGTTGGGTGCTGTCTCATACGACAACAAGTCATCTCTAGTCATCATCCATACATCTTTAACAGCTCAACAATATGTTGATACCATCCTGCTACTGGTTGTATTATCCTTCATGACCCGTCATCCGGGGACCAGTTTCCAACAGGATAATGCCAGGCCCCATACCACTCGCATATCTCTGTACTGCTTCGGTGTCATTAATACTCGTCCTTCACCAGCAAGGTCACCACACCTTTCACCAATCGAGCGTGTCTTGAACATGGTAGGGTGCCAGATTCGGGCACACCAAAATATCACAGATCCACCAACTATTAATTTGAACACTCAAGCTGTAATCGTGAGCCGTGGATGGGCCCTATGGCTTTGATATTTTTATCATCTTATAATCTGTGTGTAAGCTGTATGCATATTTAATTTCATTAAAAGCAACCACTTCCTTCATGGTGCTTCGATTTTTTGCAAAAGAGTATATATATATATATATATCCATCCCAGGTTCATCTCTCTGTCAATCAATATATAAATATTATCTAAGTCAAATATAAACTCTTAAGCCGCTGTGGGGGGACGATTTCAGTAAAATATATGGTCAAACAAAGAAACATTCTTACCAAACAAACTAACATTTTAAGTCTAATAGTTCGAGAACGGGAATTTTCGTCTATAACGCCCCTGCTACCTTTCACAGGGAGTCAATTTCCGCAAAACCCTTTCTTAGTTTATCTGTACCCAACCTAAGATAGATTCTTGAAAACTATCAAGTCTGTCGGTCATTTAGGCTCAAAAACGGAAAGTTTTAGGCTACTTTTATAATTCAGTTATCGTCTTAGCTGCGAAAATATACGGTAAAAGAAATTTATCAATTTAAATTTTCTAATTTTTTTTTCTTTTTTTTTCTTGTGCTTTTTTTAAGCAATAAACTTTTTGCATAGTAAAAATACATATGCAAAAGATGTTTAAAGATTCATTTGCCGTAAAATTTAATATCTTCGTTAATGTAATGCAGATTGCTCAAAAACATATTTAATGGTGAGAAATGCATCATTTAAAATCATTTGTATAAAACTGAATTAATATTATTGGTTTTATCGAGTAGACATTTATATAAAACTGAATTAATATTATTGGTTTTATCGAGTAGACATTTATATAAAACTGAATTAATATTATTGATTTTCTCTCTCGAGTATAGACAATGACTATCATTCATCTGGTGCAAGTTTGATAAAATATTTTTTTAAATCTGTTACAAATTGAAAATATGATATAAATAGGAAATCGACATAAAATCGATAGAAATGTTACAAATCATCTAACAGTGAATAAAATGCATTAATAATCGTATGTAATTATACATAAACTGTGTATATAGTTAAAAAAACATAACAATTAAGGTATGATTGAGAAGTAAAAAATTATTATGGAAAAAAAGATTGAATCTACTTCCAATATTAATTTCTAGACACCTAAGACTATTCTCTCATTTTTGTACTTCAGGAAACATTTTTCTTTGACCATGGGCTTTAAAGAAGAATCCCTTATTTTTCTTTTACTTAAAGTACAGCCCGAACTTGAGTGCTTTTCGATTTTTACTGACGGCTTCAAAAAGGTGAACCTAAACTATCTTTATTCTTTTTCTGTCTAAAACTCACACAAGTTTCTTTCAAAGTTCAAGCGCTTTTCGTAGCTCTATAACTTTGTTAGAAAACTGAAAAATGCTTCTTAGCATATACAAAAAAGTATTTTGTCTAACATATATTAAATTATAATTAATTCTCTGATATCAACAATTTTTATAAACTTAATATTTATAAATAGAATTAGAAGTTTTATGCTTTAATATTAATAAATGTTCCCAACAAGGAAAATGTTTTATTTGAAGATTTTATAGCGTCTTTGTTCAAATCAGCTAATAGTGTTTAAATACAATAATGTATTCATTTAACTAATCTTTGACTCGCACTTTATATTCAATAAATCCAAAATTAAATTGCGATGTACAATGCACTTCCTCATAACAATACAAATACTCTGTTGATTTATTCACATAAAAGAAAATAATTGGGTATCGGGGTGTTAAATTTGTCTTGAGAGCTGAAAATATAAACAATCTCTTCGACTAGATATAATTTTTTGAGGTTAAAATTAAATAATTCGATTCTTTTACACATTATTTATAAAGGAATGAGGTTTAAAAAAAGCGTAAAATGTTCAAGATATAATCATAATTTAAAAAATTATAAGCATATGAAAATAAACATTTCTGTAAGAAATATTAAGTCAATTTTACGTTGTGCATATTTTCCAAAATAGTAGCCTTTGATATATAAAACTTTGTAGAACTATAAAATGTATCATAATTTTTAAACCCTGTCATATATCTTTTTTATTTAAAAAACAATTTGAAAAATATTGAAATTTAAAAAAAAAAGATTTTAACTGTAATTTTTTTTATTTTTAAAAAGTATTATTTATTATTCTATTTATAAAAATAAGCTACTGTGTAATAAGTATATATTTAACTTTATAATCAATTTATTGCTAGTAATTAGAGTTGCTATTTTAGAAAATATCATGCACAAAGTAAAAATTAATTTTTCTTGCAGAAATGCCTCTTATTTTCATATGCTTGTAATTTTTTAAATTATGACTATATTTTAAACATTTTACATTTTTTGAAACTTCATTCCTTTATAAATAATGTATAAAAGAATCAAATTATGCAATTTTAACCTCAAATAATTATATCTTATCGAAAATTGTTTATATTTTCGGCTTTCGAAACAAGATTAACATTAATGAGACTCCTTTATTGTATTATAATATTTTTTTAAACGGGCGCATTGAATTCAACAAACAGATTCTTCTTGTTCATAGTAAAAAAGCACTAAAATACTATAATGAAAAACTCTGTGTGCATTAGTATACGCCAGGAATATATAATACACAATAGACGTATAATAGAGTGCTTTAGTAATTGTAAAATATGGATGAATAAAAATAAAAATGAATCTTTCTACTTATTGTTAATGAATATATATAAAATATTTATGTTACAGAGAACAGAAAAAATGTTTCCTGAAACAATGGCGTTACCCTCTTTTTATAATACATAATTGGTATTTTAAAATTTAAAACTCTAGGGACTCTCTCTCTCTCTCCTCTTATTTTTAATAATCGTAAAGTAAGGTGTATCATTGGTAATATGTAAAGCTTCTTTTTAAAGAAGAAACCGTACTTCAACGACATCGTCATGAATCATTTATAAAATTAAAGGCTTATAACCTTTCATGTTCTTAAAACAGGAAGATAATTACCTCTTTTGTTCTTATTTTACGTCATCACAAATTTAAATAAATGTTTTTATCTGGTTTAATTACGAAAAAAAAATTCAGTGTTTTGAATATTAAAAATAATGATATATATTAAGGTGTCGCTTTTAAATTTCACAGTATTTATTACTTCATCTGACATTTAAAGCATTCTAAATGACAAAAATAAAGTAATCTTTCAAACGTTTTTTTGGTACCTTTTGGATTAAACAATCATGCAGGTACAGGTATTTCGTAAACTATTTTAAACGGATGCATTCATCAAAAAATACACAATTTAACCTATTTCGTATAATATATAGCACATTAAATAAAAAAATAATTCAAATTTTTTTTTATACAAATGAAAATAAAAACTTTAATACGAAATTATTTTCCAGTAATGAGGTTTCGGTGTCATTAGTACGTCAATTTATATAATTAAATTTTCAACAATGAAACAGAAATAGAATGTTTACTAAAAAATATTGTGCAAATATAGATAAAGAAAGACATATTTTACTGCCTAGGATTGCTACACAAATTATTCCGTTAGCAAAATATAGTATCTTTTAAGGTAAGAAACAAAATATCAATCTCTTTTCATCAAATATATTCCCCTTTATATGAAAATTTGAATACATCATTACTTTCTTAAATATTTGTTAAAGGCATATAATAAAGAGCACTTATAAAGACAGAAAAAAAGATTACTTGATGTTTGCTTTTACAAAGTACAGAGTTTATTTTTCAAATTAAAATAATTTTATAAGTTTCATTATTATATTGGATTCTAGATCATAAAAAGAAAATGGTAATGAGTTTCCCTTAAGCAGCTTTCATTATCTCGTGTTATGACACAATCAATAAACTGAAAGCCGATCTCCCGCAGCCTTGTCTTTCATCATCAGTTTATTTTAATTTATAACAGTTGATTCTAAAATTTATCCCAAGGCTCAGACTTTCAAGGGTGTTGTTTCAGGCGTTATCAAGAGACTTAGTATGTTTATTATCCTCATAAGAATAATAAGCAATATGCATTTTTCATTAGATGTGTGCGTAGGCTCTTCTAATTGTCTAGTAATTAGAGTGAGAGTTTCATTAGACACTGATGAGTCAACAACCCTTAATAACCTACAGAGACAAAATGACTTGCAAAATCTGACTAAATTGTCGATTACAATATTAATGTATAAAGTTAATTAAAATCAGACAGTGAAAAATTATTTAATCTTCATTTGGAAGTAGATATAGTTTTTTTTATTCACTTTATTTTTCATTTTTAATCTTCTCTCTCCTAAGCTGTTAAGCCTGAGCTCTGGGGAATGAAATGCTACTATGGACACAGAGCGCAATTTTTATTTCTATGTATGTCTGTGTGAAAATATTGAGAATACTCATAATGATACGTGGTCTTACAAAAATGATAAGTTGTTAAAATCAAACTTACTTTATCGACAAGATTTTAAATAAAAATATATGTATTATGCAAGAGTTAAGGAACAAATGCATTTCCATAAATTTTTCATACACAACTACGAGAATTCAAGTGAAATTTTTTTGTATGAAAATACTTAAAAGTATTATACTAAGAAAAGGATAATAAAGAATTAAATCATAATCATGATATACGTTTATAAAAGCAACTTATTATAAATTAATTTAGCAAGATGGCTCTTGTGGTGAGTTTAATATGGTGTATGATCGTGGTAGCAATGCAGCTCTTAAAACGAATCCCCATACAGTTAACATGCTTTACATATGAGATCTTGGGACAATAAATCTTAACCTTCATCAAAGTACTTTTTAGCTCCGAGAGTGTTCTTGAAAGGAGCTGGCTAGCTGCAATTAATTTGCTCAAGAGTATAACTAACATTATCTATCTGATTCAGGTTTGGAGATCTGATTGGCCACACCATCCTCACAGAATATCCTCAGTATCAAAGTATTCACTGACCCCCTGAGTTCTGTGTGGTCGAGTGTTATCACCAAAAAAAAAAAACTGGTAGTCAATTGCTTTTCAAAAAAACCTCAAACAGGGCTTTAAGAACTCACCCGATACCACAGAGCACTCACCGTGCCCCCTCTTGAAGATGTGCAGCTTTGTACTACAATCCAACATCACTTAAGCCCAGAACATAAGCCCTGTAACTGATCTTCTGGATATTGCTCTGATCTCTTGAAACTGATTCTATAAAGTGAAAATCTCATTTCGGAACCATCTTTCTTTGTGCCCTAGAGATTTTTCTGAAACTAATAACCCAAGGACTCTTCATCCAAGGAATTTCTATCGTTTTACTAATGGTTTTATTTTAAAAACGTAACATTCAAATTACTAATCAAACCATTTTATTCGTGGAAGTAAGTTATAGCACCGAAATATCATCCTCAAAACCGGAACAAAATTTTAAGGCTTTTGAAGGATATTTGTTAAAATTCTGTTATAAATAAAGCATTTAAAAATGAAAAAAGTCATTTTTCTAATATATTACTATTTAAACTTTGAAACGAAACAAAATTTGACTTGCAGTCAAAAGTTCAAGGGACAAAATGTGAACGAAAGGAAGTCCTTAATGAAAAGAAAAAAAGAAGTTGAAAATAATTATCGCTGTAGAAAATAATCTGCTTCAAAAAACTTTGGCAAAGGAGCTATAGGTATCGCAATTGACAATATGTCGTCAGATAAAGAAAATTGGTTATAAAAAGGTGAATAAAGCAGTCTGTCGTCAAATATCTGCAAACAGGGTAGAAAAACGAAGAAAACGCTCTTGGCCACTGTATTTAATGTTACGCAAAGGTATGTACAAAACATGAATAACTTCGGATAAAGCTTTTTTCATCTGTCATTTACAACTGGCGAAACGAAGATGTAACCTATTTCACGTGAATAGCGTCACGAAGACACAGCTCTTTTGGAAAAGGCAAGTAAGCCATCAGATGTTATGGTATGGATGAAATGTCCTTTCAAGGCTTAATAAAAACAATTTTTTTGTTCAAAACCAAAGACTAAAATTGATGCTTCATACTATCAACAAAAAGTTTTGAAGCACGCGATCAAAGAAAGTTAACTTCTTTATCTTCGAGGAAAGTTTTTTATTCCACAAAGATTCTACACCATGTCATACTGCAAAATCAAATATAAAATGGCTAAAAAATAATAATAAATAAAAAATTTTCCATATGAGAAATAGCTATCACTCCCCCCGACTGCGCTCCTTGCGAATATTATGTATGGGAATACTTAACAAACAAAAAAACAATTTAATATATGCAAAGTAAGAGCTCTACAAGGGCTTCAAAAAGTAATCAAAGAGGAAGTTAGAAAAACTCCCCACAAAATATTCTAGGAAGCTTTTTTGGCTTCGCTAACGTTTAATTAAAGTGTACTATGCTAAAGGAAGCCACACTGATAATTTCAAGTAAATAACTTTATTCAATAAAAATTTATGATGCTTTGAAAAGGGTCACACTTTTTTTTAATCAACCGGTATATATATATATATATATATATATACTTGCCATTACCCTTGCTTTGCTGGCTATTACAAGATGATGCATGTTTTTTGTTGTTGTTGTTTTGTTTCTAATGCCACCTATCTGACGTAGTCAGATCGAAGCCCTCGAAATTCATCATGGCAAGGGGCTAGCCTGTCGTTGGCCTTGAGCACCATACAGGTGACAGTACGAAATAGCTCGGCGAAATTCCCCGAAGGGACGATAGATGGTGACACCACCTATCTCTCCCTCCACAATTTAGGGATAGAGTGAGTGAGTGAATATTAACGTCGCACTGTTCAGCTACACGAGGGCTTTTGGCGACGGACCACGTAATTTTGAACCATGGTCAAGTGACGTGGACGACACCTGAGCTGGCACCCCTCTCTCCTAACTACCACACCACACCAACGGGAGGACGTTTGAGCTCTCGACAGATTTAATGTTCATCGCTGCCCTACACGGTGAGTCTTTAGTGGTACTGGGCTCGAACTCATGACATGCCTGCCATGATCCGATACCTTGACCACTGGGCTACCGCAGCCCACATTTAGGCATATAACTGAAGGGGAGGGAAATATTCTACTGTCCCCTGCACTCGTGATTCAGCCGACGAGACTGCGGACCCCCGGATTTAACGAGCACGTGTGTACTCGGAGGGCATTTGATGGTATCGGGCATCGAACCGAGGCCTTCCGGTCTGTAGTCCGATGCTCTAACCACTAGGCTACCCACGGTAGTATTTTTAAATGACAGATATCTAAGTCCTAGCATCAAGCTTTGGAATATATTCAAAAACATTCTTATATCCTTCACCTCTTGATTTAAAGGACAAAATTTGGATTTCTAAAACGATACATATTCATCTTTAAACCCACCCTTTAGCACATTTCCCCTTGGGAATCAATTTCTGCAAAACAGAGCTTATCGGATCTTTACTCAACAAAAGAAACATGTTTTTCAACTTTAAAATTTGCTGTCAGGTAGCTCAAAAACCGTAATTTTTGTCTATAAAGCTTGCGAACTCCTCCCTCTTTCTTGGGAGTCGATATCTGCAATATCTTTCTTAGGCGATCTCTACTCAACAAAAGAAATATTTTTGCCAAATATAAAGTATGTATGTCTAATAGTTCCTTGTCTAATGTTACCCACTCGTTTCGTTGGGTATTTCACGATGTTTATAACAATATATTGTTTTTAAGTCATTGATATCTAAGTCCTAACATGAAGCTTTTGATTGCATTCAAAAACAAATTTTCTGATAATCCTCATATCTTGATTTAAAAAGGATAGTATTTGAATTTCAAAAATAGAAGTTTATCTTTAACCCCACAGTAACCTTCCACCTCCTTGAAAGTCGATTTCTGCGAAACCTATTCTTAGTAGATCTCTACTCAACAAAGGAAACATGTTTACCAAATTTCAAGTCTGTAGATTTAATAGCTCTCAAATGGGAACTTTATTCATCTATAACGCCCCCGAAACTCCCTTCGGAGTCATTTTCTGTGCGGATCCTTTCTTAACAAAAGAAACATGCTGGCCCAACTGCAAGTCATTAATTCTAATTGCAGGAAACTATCTATAACGCTCCCGCAACTCTCTCTCGGGAATCAACTTTCGCGAAATCCGTTCTTAGTAAATCTCTTCACAACAAAAGAGACGTACCTGCTAAATTTCAAGTCTGTTTAATAGTTGTGGAAATTTCTTGATGAGAGCACGAGTTACTTTTAGCTTTGGCATTACTTCACTTAATATAATGTAATGTAATACAATATGTATAATACATATTATATCACATTATATAATTTCAATATTACATTCCATTACATTACGCAACATTTTATATTACGCTACAAATTATATAAATTAAGATAAAGTGCATAAATATTTTCCCAATAAACACACATGAGAGATACAGGTTTACATTATTTTCCATTTTTGTTACTAGTAACATATGAATAACAATAAAAAAAATTATATTAATGTGGCTTATTAATTTTACTGAATACAAAATACATCTTATATACAAGTGATATTCGTGAAATATGTACATGATTTGAAAATAAGATAAACTACTAAAATGAGAAAAAACATAAGCGTCTAGAGAAAAAAATTAAATTGTGAATTGATTATAATTTACGTTTTTATTTTTAAAAAATTTAGGTTTATAAATGTTTTAAAAGTTTTTTTTTTAAATATTTATCATAGCACAATTATAATAAGAAACAAGTTGAATTATTAATAAAATAATTCTTAATATTTCATTAATAATTAGCATCTCCTTTTTTAAAAAATCTCTCTATATATACCTCCCCCCCCAAAAAAACCCCACTAATTTCGAACTTGTTTCGCAAGTAAAAATTAAAAGGTCGTTTTAAAGTGATTTCTGTAACTATTGAGAGAACGAGTTATGAACACGATGTCTAAATCAATCACATTATCGCGGATTGGATCTTTTTCCTACTTCACAATAATAAAAAAGTTGATTCTTGCAATATAAAGAAACATCTTGTATTAGTGATTTTACGTTGAATCTATATATTTTTTGTTGCCATATTGTCCATTGCATGATCATAACAAAAATTAAGTAGTTTTAGAACTAATTTACTTTTTGTCCCACACACACACACAGAGAAAATGACTATTTATAATAGTCTGTAATTGCATTTACCAAAACTAAAATTAGGAGGGGTTTTTAAAAAGTTTTAATCTCATTAAGTAAACTAAACTCAGTGGCGCAACAGCCAAGGCCCACTGTGCCCATCTCAGTTTTCGTGACCTTGGGTGCAAATGTTCCGGTTAGATGGTCAGTCCGACACGAAACCCCCAGTGTTTAATTCCCAAGTAAGCTTGGTACTCATTTATCGACCCACTGCAGACATAAAAGGCTGAGTCGAGTCGACCTTACCCAGATTTGAACCCGGATCTGTGGCGTAGAAATCTCATTAAATAAGCGCGCAAAAAATATACAACAGTTGCTATGAATTTTCAATCATAGCTTTCTTTTAAAACCATATTCTGTTTGAAATGTTATGAAGTTCAAAAATATGTACACAAAACGTTCTAACAGGAAACATATTCTAGGATTAAACCAAATCAATCATTCCTTATTTGATAATAAATTTGATAGTTCTTCACCCAATTTTTTTTTTTATTTATTCCTCAAAATATTTTGTATACGATAAAAAAATGAATACTAACAGATAAAAACCTGTTTAATATAAAACCTTTTTGTTTTCTTCCAGACAACTAGGAAGAAAGGAAGTATCTCCCACACAAAATTGAATTAAATAATGATTCACAACAATAAATATCTTATCAAGCATATGTGTTTGTGAAAGAGGAATCTTGATGCATGGAACCGGATGGTCGCTACATCCTCTAAATGAGGAAACAAATTGATGAATAACTCTTGATCACACAGAGATAACACTTTCAAAAAGGAACTGCAAAATGTTCTGTGGAACTGAAATACTGATGGATCCTCTCGACAAACATCACAATGCAACAACTTATCATTAGCCAACATCAATTAATCAAGGTCACGAATAATCCTGGATATTACAATTTCAGCATGAAATGCATCTAGCTGATTAGTTGAAGCATGCTCATTGTCCTTTTAGGATTTGCTAAAGTTACTTCTCCACAGCTCATCAACGGGAATAGTTAGAGAGAGGTTGAATTACAGATATATTTGGAGCGAGTGAGAGTTGAGGTTTATGGTGCAAGAACCTCAAATATATTTGGAATACACTGAATGGAGTAACGTATCTCTCTAGGGCATCATTTACACTTACATTAACAAATGAAAGTTGTATCTTATACTTTCATTTTAGGAAAAAATACAGAAATATATTATATATTATATAATATGACTCAAAATTTTAAAAAACATTTCGTTTTTTCTCAAACTTCTGATTTTAAAATAATAAGCTATATTTACATTCAATATCTATCAGCCTGATGAAGGAAATTTGAAGATCCGTTAAAAATTACAAGGTATAATATTCAGAATTTTCAATACTAATTGAGGCGTCCTTTCAGAAGCTTCCCGCGTTCCCCCATAATAATAATAATGCCCGAATAAAATATAATCTCCTAAATCTCTGTGTGTGTGCGTGCGCGCGTGCGTGTATGTGTGTCATGTGATATAACTGATGTAATTATTTTTTCCAAAAAATAACCTATATAAAATGCATATATAGACAGTTTTAGAGTTCTACTGAATACACTATAAGAGTTTTAAAAAAAACCGTAACAGAAAGTGCATAGTCGAATAATATTTTAACTTCTTTTTTAATCAGCCTTGACTAATTTTATGTATGTATGATTGCCGCAAAGTAGTGCATTTTCGGTTACCTTTAAATAAAAAAATAAGGTAAATATTTGCGTTTTTTTTAATCAAATTTTATTAATTTAAAATTTACTACATTCAACTTGACTTAAGAGAGAGCTTATGGTTTATAATACATTGGTAATTGGTACAGTTGGCAATTTACACACTGATACATTAGTATGAAATTTAAAATAAGTTATCTTTACTAAAAATTGTGTATTATATTTTATAAAATAATTTTTACTTTAAAATCAATGTATTTTTTAAAATTATATCTATCGGATGGGAACCATCGGTTACCATTTTCAGAAAAAAAATTATATGTTTATATCTCCAAGCATTTAAACCAAGCTGGATGATTTAGAACAGTAAAAAAAATTTATATTAAAACTTGAAATTCATTTATTTACCAATAATAATCCAGTATGAACTATTTACTTTTATTTGTTTCATTCAATGTCATTTCAGAACTATGCATTGGCTTTTGTCTGCGGTGTGTCTGATTTCGAGCCAGATAAAAAAAAATTACAGCTGTATGTGCGATAGTTCATCCCAGAAACAATTGCACTCCACACCATTCCAGTGAATACATGGAGGCCAAGTTTCAATCTCCTTGTATTTGTCCTCCTTATTCAATACTAATGTCTCTAGAGAAATCGGATTCGAATTTCAAGTGAGTGTTTATTAACGTCGCATTATAAAGCAACACGAGGGCTATTGACAGAAGCGCAATGAAACCGATCTCACCCGAAAAAGCTTAGAGCTGCAAACCGGTCTCTTTGGAAATAGGGGCTAATGGTGGCGGACGGCATAATTCTGAACCATGGTCAAGTACAAGGACGGCATCTGAGCTGGCACCCCCTTTCCAAACTACCACGCCAAAAGGACTTTGAGCCACGATAAACTTAACATGCATCAGTCGCTCTGTATGGTGAATCTTCAGTAACAGAACTCATAACACGCCGGCCACGAGGTCTAAACCAGGACCACTAGGCTACCGCCGCCATAACTCGAATCTCTACCTAATGAATCTTCAGACATTATCACTGAAAAACCGCTATGTTCATGTGACAACATTAAAAAACTTGACATGACATACATCGTGACTTACAAAAGCATCGAATTATTAATACAAATTATGATAAAGATTTCAATTCCCCTTTTTTATTACTAGATTTTCTAACAAATATGACTTTTCATTATTTATTTTACGATATGCTCCTTCAAAATCAATAACAATCCTTAAATTCTTCGGAAATAAATTTGAAATGAAACTATAATTACATAATGCTTACAGCAATCGATTTTCTCCTACTCCTGGTTTTATATTTCCCTAACTTATCTAAAATTTATGGGAAAAAACTTCTTGAACTCGTAAATACTGAAAATACGTCTTTTTAATACACGTATTGTGTAAAGTTTTTTAATTACTACTCTTGGCAATATCCCCAGGATATCTTGATAAAACTAATTCTATACATTAGTTGATCCTTATGTACATAACGCATATTACAGCTATTAATGTTGAAACGAATTTGAGTTCATATTCATGTTTGAAGCTAAATTATTGACAGACGTAAAAGTCAATTTGTATATATATGCAATCTGATCATAATATTCCCACGGTAAATATGCAATATATATAGGAGTGAGAAATAAACCTCAATGTGTGATAATGGTGATTACGTTTAACTTAAGTTATTCCGACTCCAGAGAGGAGTATATCACTTCGTCAAAATTAGTGAAAGAGAAATAGTTGAATTTTCAAATTACTTATAAGATTATTAATAACAAATATTAAATAAGTTTATTAATAATTTGTTATAAAATGTAATGAGGTTTCAAACTGAATATCTGAAATGCGAGTGAAAGAGTACAATCGCTTGGAAATAAAGTTTAAAAATTTTATTAATAAAATTGAGTGAACAAATTTTAATTAAAAGGGTTTTTTCTGCAAGTTAAAGTGTGAATTTTAAAATTGTTTTTTCCCGAGGGGTTTTGTAATAAAAAGCGGGGGTTGGCGCAGAAATATAAAAACAAATTTTATGGAATATATAAAATTAATTTAAAAATGGTTTAAAGTTAATTTTTAATAAACCATCCCTCGTATGCCTTAAAATTTTAATTAAAAAATTTTTAAAAGAAATAAATATATGTACACATACAGAATAAACTGACCCTAATATAAATAAAAAAAGATTCACAAGGGCCCAAAAACCCCAACCCCCCTGCACATAACGAGCCTAATTAAATGTGCGATTAAAGGGGGGGTTAACCCCCAAGGCATTTGTCTTCTTGTCAACAATGTACCTTCCCCCTCATCTCAAGGTATGATCAAAGCGAAGAGAGATGCGGAAGTCAAAGCGATGTGACTTTGAAATGTCACCGCATCCGCTGTTTTCCCTCGATCCCCCCCCAAAGTAAATTTTTTTTACCAGACAAAAAAAAAACTTGTTTTGGGTTTGATACACAAGGATGTCGTTCATTTAAGTTAGAACAATTTTTTTTCCGACAAAATCTGTTGGTTCAAAAGCGCCCTTAAAAGGTTAAGAAAGGATAGGGATAAACATCGGAAGCTACTTTGGGGGGCTAACAATGGGACCTGTAATTTTGTCCGGGTTTAAAAAGCGAGAATGACCGAGCTGGACCCCTGCAACCCCCCAAAAAGTGTTTGCTTCGACAGATATAACCGAGAATGCAGTAGTCTTTCAGCATGACGTATTTTTAGTGGCACCAAAACTCGAACCCCAAACCCCTGAAACAAAATGGCCGAGTTTGTGACAATTCCCGTTCCGTAACCGGAAATCTGGGATAATGAATAATTCGGTGTGACTTTTCGAAGGTAACTGTTTACAAGTCACTAAAAAAAAGGGGGGTATTTCAAAAGACCTCGGGTTTTGAACCATGGTCAAGTGGCGTGGACGACCCCACTTGACTACTAAAGTGGCATCACCACTAACTCAAGGCCTGGCCCGAACTGCCGCCCCCCACGGGGGATTACCATGTTTTTGACTTCCCGGCAAAAATATGCGTAAGAAATCTTAGAAAAAAAAAAAATTTAAAATTCCCCATCTTGGTTTTTTTAGTAAAATTTAAACTTTCATACACTTTTCCCTAAGGCTGCCTTAGAAGTTTGTTTGTGTAATTATGAAAATCGCAAGGAACTCTCGCAGCTAAACGATTCATGCACATGATACGAAATTCAAATTTATCACGTAATTAATTAGCGAGACAAGAGCGAAGGAAACGCCAAATACGTCAACAACTGTTACTCTCTTTTCACACTTTCACAAATACGGCAGTTTCGCTAATACTTGCCCCAAACATCTCGTATGTTCAAAGTCTGTCAAATAACATTTTTATCAGTATATCAATAAAGAATTCACCCATATTATTGTCTCTGGAACGCAGCTTCCTCTTTTATACTAGTTCAACCATCTTATAGACCAGTAGTGGCAACACTGTGACACAATAGCTCATTTGGGTAAAACTGTCATATGTCATAATAAAGTAAGCATTTTGTGCATTATGTTTTTGTGTTTTTATTATTACTGGTTACGGTGTGAAATTCAATTAAACTTTCAGATTTAAGATATGAAAATTTATCTTTTTTAATCAAGCTTAATGACATAACACAAAAAATAAAACTCTGGTACTGTTTCACACACATTTCATTGCAACATCCAACATTCAATACAGATTTCTTTGCTTTTTTTTTTTCCCATTTCTTCAAAAATTCCATAAAAACTGTTGTTTTAAAAAAATTTTAAATGTAAAAAATTATCCCTATTTCTTTTTTGAATGTTGATCAAGTTTAATTAGTGCAACTGATCTTTCACTTTTGAGCGCAAAATAGTTCCTTAAATTGCGATAATTTTTTCTCTAAAACGAACAGATGAAAAATCTTGCATTTATGCATCATGAAACCATACAATATCAAGAGTTTGATTTTGTATTTATAGCAGTATTGATGTCATTCCAGAAAACTAAAAAATTATGAGAAAGAGTATTCAACCCCAGTTACCTTCAAAAAAAAGTGTAAAGGAAATTATATATTTAATATACAAGCAAATTCTGGCAATTGTTAAAAAGGCTTTATAGCGAGTAACGTAATTTAATGAAATAAAAAATTTTGAAACATACATTTTTTCAGCAATCCACGCAGTTCATTTTAATAAGATTTTGAAGTAGTTTAAATTGCGTCATAATACTTTTTCTCATCAAAGTTAAAATAGTACTGAAGATCTTTTTATATCAATAGAATATCACTAGTCAAAAAGGTGTGTGTGTGTGTGTGTGTGTTGGTTGTTGTTGTGTGTGTGTCTGTGCTGTGTGTTGGTGGTGTGTGCGTGTCTGTGTGTGTGGTGTGTGTGTGTGTGTGTGTTCGTGTTGGTGTGTGTGTGCTGTGTATGGGTCGTTGTGTTGTGTGTGTGTGCTGCTGTGTGTGTGTCGTGTGTGTTGTGTGTTGTGTGTGTTGGTGTGTGTGTGTGTGTGCGTGTGTGTGTATGTGTGTGTGTGTGTGTGTGTGTGTGTGTTGTGTGTGTGTGTGTGTGTGTGTGTGTGTGTGTGTGTGTGTGTGTGTGTGTGTGTGTGTGTGTGTGTAAAAATAAACTTGACATAAATAATGTTAGAGAAATTTAATACTTTTCATCATAAATATTACGGGACAAAAGAATTAAATAGCCTTTTTCAAAGAATTTTAGTGATTTCTTATGAAATTAAATTTATTTTCATACATTTCTCATTTATTCTTTTTTGCCTTGGAATAAGATACAGGTAGAAATATTAACGTCACACTATAAAGCTGCGTGAGAGCTATTGGCGACGGACCTCGTAATTTTGAACTATGGACCAGTGACGAGGACGACACCTGAGCTGGTACACTGCAAGAAATTTTAGATGTATGGTAGATATTTTTAAGGACTACATATAGATTTATGCTTAAAAATTGTTACGACTTAAAACGGTAATATATCGTTGCAGAATCTAATATATTTTTAACATTTCTAATAATCAGAACTGTTTTTTATTCTTATTTCAAGGCATTTTTCACTCTTGAAAGCCTCATAAACAAAGAAAACGCCTAACTTCGCTTTTAATACAGATATGAATCTTGCGAATAAGAAAAAATTATATTTCTGAAATGAGAGAAAGTTTTAGTTTTTAAACCTTATGACAGTTCTGACAGTTTGATGGAGAAATATTAATATTTAAGAGGCAAAAAGTTTCCTTTTTAATCAATTATGAAAATATAAATTCATAATTTAGAAATGTATGGCTTATAGGATTGCAGATCCTGGTCTGCGAGAAAACTAAAAAACAAGATAATTGCCTAGAAATAAATAGAGATGGTTGTGACATGCTTTGTTACTAAGTCAGATGATTAAACCTGGAGAATACATTCTCGGCCCTGTTGCCAAGCTCTAAGAACTAGTAAGACCTTATTTCCCGGATTATCGAGAATACATTCCTATCTAACATAATAACGATCCTAAGCTCGTAGTTACAATTAGTGTGGAATGGCCACTGTATCATACAAGACAATCGCAAATTCCTTCTGAATCTCACCATATCTCAATTTATTTAATAATCTGTTGTTTGTCTGGAATGAAAAAGCTTGCCTAAAAAGTACACCTCAAAAACAAGTACTAAAATATATCTAAAATATAACAGGAAATGATGAAAATTAAACGTTAGAGGGTTAAATATTCCAATTATTAAAAACAATAATATGGATAAAAGGATCGATATACACTATTATACTGCTATATTTTATATATTTTAGTTTCCTTCATTTTTCAGTCTTAACTCCCCTAAGCAAATATTCGTTTTCTTCATGATTTGAGTAATTTTTAAATTAATTATAATATATATACAGTCGAACCTCTGTTTAACGAAGTTAATCCTCAAAAAAGTTCGTTGTGTGGAAAATTCGTTAAATAAGGATTCATTTTCGATATACTTTATATGCTTGGTTCCAGGGAAAGTTCGTAAAATAGAGAGATTCACAAAATAGAGGTTTGTAAACTAGAGGTCTGACTGTATATGTAATCGCAAGTTGACAATTGTGAAGATCGCAGCTTCTTATATTTTTGAAGTAGTTGTGACCGAAAGAAGTTTAGCACGACATGTTGATTAGAAATAGGAATTTATTTACGATTAATCTCGGCGACACATTGTAAAAAAAAGGTACTCTCACATAATAACAGCAAAATACACGGGCAAAGCTTACAATGGATAAAATACTCTCTCAGCTTATATACTAATCAGATCTCAGCTGATAATCTCATATCACGAAAGTTTCAAGAAAATTCTTTTCTCGCATAATCTTAGTGCGCTGATTAGTAGGCTGATGCAATATTACGTCATCCCACCACAAAATTTGCCGATTCGGCAGTTATTAAGAACTAAAGTTACAATTAAAATAGCATTCCCATTTAAGCGAGTAAATTAAAAGGATTAAGTATCTCCCGACGTCCCGAAGTACTCAGGACTAAAATGAATCAAAAAGAAAATCATATGTACATATTTACTCGAATCTAAGCTGCACCCTTTTTCCAGCGTTAATGCTACTGAAAATCGGGTGCGGCTCAGTAGCGAAAGCAAAACACTTGTTAGGTGGAGGAAATTGTGTTTCAACCCCTTTCAAAAGGAAAAACGTAGCCACGTTATTCTGGTCACTTGCATCAATGACTTTCCCATTGCGCAGTTTATCTCCAGTAATTCAGTCTATACTAACAATCGTTGTCGGCTCGTATTCAGGAAATTTTTTTGTATACGCCTTCTTTGATCATCTAAATATCGATAATAGCATCAAGACGAGTTTACTATGACGCAAGTATGAAAAGGGAAGCAATTTTATAAGCACAAAAAACAGAAACAGAGTAGCGGTCACTGAAAATTTGACACGTATGAAACAAATATACGTTGATGGCCTTAAACAAAACGGTATAATTTTTGCTTTTAAGATATCCGACTACCTAAAATCAAGATTTTTTTCAAAAATTGACAAATTTGTTTTACGACTTTATGTTATAAGTCATCTTATTCGCTTTATAAAAATACCAAGTTTTTTATTTTCCATTTACTAGAACAAAAACTACAAGTGTTTTAGTAAAAGCAGATGCCATAACTTTACACAAGATGTCAAACTTTAAAATGCGTTTTACTCGAAACATGTTTTCTTTCGAAAAACTCAAACGGGGACAGCGATTGCTCAAAAAGTTTTGAAAATAATTTGCTGAAATTTTTTGTGAATATTCTGTATAACAGTAAAAGTGTTTTAACCTTCAGATTTATCAATCACTGTTTTATTTCAAAATTTACAGTCCTTTACGTGGTGAATACAATAATTGTTTTTAAGCAATTTCATGTAGTCACTAAGATAAAGTGCTCTAGATTTTGTAAAAATTAAAATATCTCTTATCCTGATGGCCATTTCAAACATGAAGAACAAAGTAACACATCAAAATTGAAAAATTGAGAATTTGGTCATAAAATTTTTGTACAGAGTGGGCCTCGTTTATGTAATTTTTTATACATTTTTGCCAGTTTTTCCCCATTTTAATAATAATAATTTTTTTTTTCAATTTTAGGATTTTTTTCTTAAAATATACTAAATAAATCTAAAAATCAAAAAAAAAAAAAAAAATCCCCATATCTCCATTTTTTCAAAAAAAAGTTGTCGCAAGTAGTCGGATACCTTAAATGTTCAATAGTCTTTTTATATATATATATAATAATTCTTTTACATTCTTCTACAATGCATTCTTTTAAAGGAAATGTTTCATAACAACTGCATTGGATGGAAGACGACTCCGGCACCAATTCCAAAGTCAGCTGTGACGAATCATTTTCGAAACATGATACTGACGTATAGAGTAATTATAGGTTCATGTACGCATTTGATAGTTTTTAATGCTAATCAAATTAATTATTAACTTCTTATTATTACTCATAAAAATTTCTTGAGTATCGAATATCGATGAACAGTTTATACAATTTTTTTTTTTCAAGAACGAGCAGAGAATTGGGTGTGGGACTCAGAATCGATGACACACGGCTTAGATTCGAATAAATACTGTATACATAAAGCTTAAATAATGCTAAAAAATATATATTAAATGCTTTTTTTCTCAATCCAAATGCTTTATATGTGTGAAAATGCTTTTCTTTATTGCTGTTTTATTCAGAATTTTAAAAAAAATTCCATGTACAATCATTTTATTTCCTGATTACACGATAATTATTGAGTGATTAATTTTCAAATATCAGATTTAAAACTATATTTGACGGAAAAAAATTTAAATTGCGACATTTTTCTTAAGAAATGAAATATAACTATTTATCCTATTTTACTGTTACTTACTGCTCTTATGTGTATGTGAAAAGCATTTAATATTAAATATTAAATTATAGTTACCTCCTAAAGCTTAAGATCTACGTAAACTAGCGTGCACATTAAAATAAAGAGAACCAAATTTTGAAAAGATACATTATTCTTCAAAATGTCAGAATATTGATTAATTGATGCGATTACTTATATGACAAAGGGAAATGCTAACAATTTCTTGCAATAAATGCTGATGATTTCTGATAATAAATATCAACAAGGCTTCCAAAAAAATTTATATATTCTAGTTTTTTCTCAATATTTTAATAAAAGAAACAAAAATTTATTTGAAAATCTGTTTTCCTTCTTCGTGATCATGTGGTAAAAAATAATAGTATTGTTTCTTGAAGAATGTTAAGTATTTTTTAATCTGAGATTATTATGAACTTAAACTATAATAAATTTTTACAAATAAACTTATTTACATTTATGCATTTCTTAAATTAAATAATATACTGCCAGTTGTGAAATAATTATTATATATGATTCATGTAATAAAATACATCTTCTAGTTAATAACTATTCAAATGCATCATTAAAAGAAATTTACTTGAAAAAAAAACAGCTATAACAAAGAGAAGCTTTGTGTCCAGTCAATACCTGACATAAAATGAGGTTATATAGGCCGTATAGTTAAGTGATAACACTCCCCACACGCTAGACCCTCGTAAAAGATGCAATGATAATTTCTTGCCACACAATTCTGTCCGCGTCTGGTTTATCTCTTTATAGATCCGAAGGAAGCATACTTATCACATACAAAGTAAATAGATCTTTAATTCTTTATAGTTCCTTGACTGCCCTTTTTATAGATGAATGTTCTCTTTATTGACTGTAAGATCTTGAAAGGATTTTATGAAGCATTGTATGATATTCAAATAAAAGCATATATCACGTCAGATTAATTGAATTATTTGTACATTTTTCAAAAAAAATCCTTTTCTTTGATTGACTCAAACTTATTATAGATCATCAAAAACAATCCAGAATGGGATATTAATTGTGAAATTATTTTAATTTTTGTCTAAAAAAGTGTTTTAGTATATAACCACACAAAGAAACTGTGCTAGGCGAGAAATCATAAAAATCGAGGAGAGAAAAGGTAAAATAACTACTACAAAGTAATTATATTCTTCATTAGATACAAAGCTTGAAATTCAACTACTGCGTTACTCAAATTACAGAAAATCAATATTTGTTATTAAATTAGAGATTCAAACCTCGAGCAACATACGAAGTCCTTGATGTATATTTGCTTGCAACTATCATTAGTAAGTATTTGCCTTTCTTGCAATTAATATTTCTCTTAAATTATCACTTTATTTTTGTACATTAAGTGTCTAAGAATCTAAATTTTTTTAATACTTTAAATTTTTTCATTATTCCCTTAAAATTTATATTTAACTTTGTTAGACTAAATGTAACATTACTTGTGAGGTACTTTTAAATTAAAAGACCTCATTTGAAACTGTATACTTTTTTACTAATGCACTTTAAAAATTATTATAATACATCACCTTTGAAATGCGAGGCAGTAAATTTAAAAAAAAAAAAACGAAATAGTTTTTGCTTTTTATATAATTACTGTGCCTCTCGCATTAAAAGTTAAATGAATTCGTTCTCTTCCAATATTTCTTATTAAAGATAATATTGAATCAGAACTTTCCAGGTAATTATAGAGATTTGTTCAAGTAGAAAAAACGAACTTTGGTTATATAGTGAAATATTGAAGATTTGGTTAATTAAACATGAATTCAAAATCATGAAACAATAAATGTTTTCCAAAGGAATTTAATATACAACAGAAAATTTAGAATTGAAATGGTGGTGAACAGCGAGTTTTAAATGATTAAACAAAAAGTTTAAAATACAATGATCAGATCTTTCAATTTCCCTTAAAAACTAAAAATTCCTGAGATTTTCAGATCGAAATAATAAGCAAAATATATCAGTTTCACCTTTACAACTCAGACATGAAATGTGTAGGTGTTTAATGACGCAATTGAAAGGAATAAAAGAGTCAGTTGGAAATTCATTCGAATTCAGTATTTTAACTGCAACACTGCGATCGAACGTTTTATTATACGTAAATGTTTTAATATGCTCACTTTAAAGAAAAGCAGGCATAAAACTCTCTCTGCAACGTATATAAAATAAAATGTTAACCCGAACTCGTTTAATAATAGCGAGAAAATTAAAAATAAAGTTCTTCAAAATGAAATATATTTTATGAAAGAATCTTTTGCAGTGTGAATCTTTTGCTTTTCTGTACTTACTAAAAATTTAAAAGGGCGGAAAGTAAAAATACCTCATTTCAAGACCGAGGCAAGTACAAAATAAATGACTGCCTCGGGATATTTTTCTAGTTGTGCAACAGAAGATCGAAAAATAAGAATTTTTCCAACTATTTTAGATTTTTTTAATGCACAAGCTCTATTGTATATTCCTGGATTAATATGTAACCTCTCGGGAATATTTTTATTAAAAAGTAATTCTTACATATTTCGATATATATATTTTACTTATAACTCTTCATTTTTATATTTATTCTTCTGCGTAGAAAACTTTCAAAAATGTCTGTCAAATATTTTCATCAATTCACGCAATCAAATATATTTCAACAAACAACTAATTTATCGTTATACGCGATGCCAAGATTCTTATCTAGAGCTTGGTCAATTATTTTTATAGTTATACTTCTTTTGGGGCGTTAGAGAAATAGGATGAGGGTAAATTTTTTCAATGCACGCGCACCCCGTCACGGATGTGACGCACACCATCACGGATGCGAAAATCCTTTGTCTAGAAATATACAGAACGGGACAAATCATTCCCGCCTTCTAAATTCTCAGAAAAATATTTCTCTTCACTTTCCTGAAGAAGAGGACACATATGTTTGAACCGGAGACCTCTCGATCTGCAGTCGAATACTCTATCACTGAACTATACCCCCACGTCAGCAAACCTTTGCTTTGCGTTCCGTAGGAACGGATACGAAAATGCTTTGTCTAGAAATATGCAGAACGGGACAGATCATTCCCATATTATTGGTCCTATTGTTCCATTGCGGGGGTGTTTAAATTTATTTAAATCGTGATTATCTCAGGTTTGATTGGACCGATTGACTGAAGGTTAGTATCATTCAATTCTGTTCGTGACCGCCTTTCGTCCTTGGCCCAGCTTGCTCTGCTCAAGATTTTTAGAAAGATTTTAATCTTGTTACGCCAAAGAAGTATAACTTCTTACGTGCGTACATAAGTACACACACACACTTTTTTTTTCAGTAAGAGTAAATCATTTTTTTGTTCAAAGTTAGCAACCAGTACTAGTTGACATCATTTACACTTCAAGTTAAAACAGCAGATTATTCAAGTATATAGACCCTCGAATCGCTTTATTGACGCGATAAAATATTTTTTAAACTTACTGTGACCCTGATCAAAAAATGTTGGCTCGTTTATTAACCTAAAGCAGTGATAAAAAGTCCGAAGACCTCTTATTAAGAAAAAAATGCAGCACATATTTGTACACACACACAAAAAAAAATGAGATTTGAAACATTCACAAAATTTGTATTTATAATTAAATACTTTTCATTTATAGTTCTTTTTAAGAATTAACTGTGTAAAATCAATTCAAAAAATTTAGTTTTAAAAAGAAATTAAAGATGCCATAAATAATTTTAAAACCAGTATTCATTCTAAGATTTTGAATGATTACTCGAAACTTTATTGAACATATACAATATATTTTTATAATTTACAAGATGTAAATGTAATTACTATAATCACATTAAAAATAAATTTTTTTACATTTTAGTCTACTGCAGATGAACTAAAATTTAAAATAGCAAATCTAAAAATGTGTTGAAATTGCATAATATTTTAAGCCTTTTGAAATATGTTCATTTTCAAATAATTAACATACACATTCTACCTGTTTTATTATTTTCAGGTATATGTCACTTTAAGTGAAAGAATTGACTCTTGATTATTTATTTGTAATAAAGAAGCTAACAAATTGCATTAACAAGATAATAAAAACTAAATCTCAAATTATGTTCAATCGGTTAGTTATATAAGTTATTATATATAGTTATACAAGTTGAAATTAAGTATTTTTAATTATTACATTTTTGATTAAATCTAACTCGTTTCTTGTTAACATATATATATATATATATTTCACATTTAAGAAACTTAAGTGCAAAATCCATTATTTTTTTAAAGAAAAAGCAAATTTTAAGGGATATATCCAGAGATTAATTAAGGTACAACATTTATGAAAAAATAAATAAATGTTTTTAAAATACTTTAATTTGTAATAACATATTCAATAGAAAAAGTAAGAGACATCTAGAAATCTAATTATATCTATTGATTTTTTTTATAGAAAATACTGAATTGGAGAAAAAAATAAATTGTGAAGCTTGCACCTTGCAAATAGAAATTTCTAAATACAGAACTCAAAATATTTAGGTGCATTTTAAATTTTGCACATGGAACTATGAATAATATACTTGCTTCTAGATTTTTTTCCTTTACTATTAACGTAATACATTTGTCTTTCATTGAACTAAACTGAACAACGCAATAATTAGTTTCCGCATGCTTTAACTTCCAAACTGATTTTGCGATAAATATAATTACAAATATACTCTCTGAAGAATTAAAACTAATCATAACATGAGTTTACTAAAAGAACTGTAAAATTGAAAACTTGCTTTACCACTTTCTATTGCAGATTCTATTTACTAATTCTGAAATAGCATATACTTTTTACAATAAAAAATGCATCTAGTACATAACTATTCAAAACATTAAACATTTCAAAGTAGATTACAGCATTTTGAAAGCATTGATTCTATTTCAAATGGTTATTTTCTAAAAGCAAAATGAAACTGAATTTGAACCTTACCATCGTATAAATTCCGCTGGCGAAGCTTCCACTTCTGATTGACCTCCAACAACAACATGATTTTAGCAAAGCCATGGTATCTCAGCTGTGACCTGTCAAAAATGTAAATAAAAAGTTTAAATATTGTGTTTTGTGTGTTGATTGATGATCAGTTCATTTTGAGTGCAAAAAGTCCAGTTGCATAGGAAATTCTTTGAAAATTTTAAGAAGGTTTTGATAACTATTAGAATGATTATAAGACGAACAGTCATTAAAAGTAAGTTATTTAATGTTTTAGATATTTATGGAATATGAATATAACTGTTTTACGAATATTTTCAAATATATATATATATATAAACTTGATCAAATCCATGTATTATGATGCACAAGTCATTTCGACGAAATAACACTCGATGCATAACCAGAGTTTAATTCTTACAATAATTATTTATGATTTGTTTATGTATGATTAATTTTGTATTAAGTTTTTTTTTTTAATATCAATCAAAAACTATCCTTAAAACTTTTTAAAGCAAGTTTGATTCAGTAAACTAAAAAAAATTTTGGAACAAGTATATGCGACTTTAATTATTTTTATTCATTGCTGCGAATAGGAATCTCACTTTGGCATAATCAATAGTAACATCAGCTCTTTTGAAGATTTTAATTTTATAAATAAAGCCTAATTTAGCTTTTATTTTTTTTAAAAATTCATTTCTATTTCGCATTTAATAATTTTCAATATTGCATCTAAAAATTAAAATTAATAAGAAAAAAATTAATTATAAAAAAATAATCTCCATATAAAAATATAATGAGTTTTTTTAAAATATTTTTCATCCTATGTTGTTTGATTTTTCTAATGTATTGACGGTTGAATCGCAGTCTTGTTAAAAAAGAAAGTATTGATGCAAACTTTTCCTGCATTGACACTACACAAAGTTAAGAAACAAATAAAACTTTTTCCAACACTATCTAACATGTAATGTTGTACGAACTATTTTTGCTTTTTTGAAAAATATAAAACTCTGGTCTACTTCAACAAGCGAAAAATTGAACTTACGTTGAAACCTATACGGATCAACTATTTTGAATCAGAGAACTGCATAGCTCTGACTTAACTCATTTGGTCTGAGTTCAAAGAACAGAGAAAACTCTGGAACGTCTTGATGCTCTGGCGGGAATGTGGGCTCTTGGAATATATCGAGCGCACGTGGGACACTGTAGGGGGCGTTTTGCGCCTTCACGTGGTACAAAGTGTACCATTTGATTGGATACCGAAAAGAAATGTAAACTGGAACAAAATCAATCCACAGGACTTTGGGAACAACAAATAACAAAAAAATACAATTAAGTTTTTAATTTTTACTAAAAAAAATACTCTTATCATATTTTCCTTTTCAAATTTCTACACCGAAATAATGTCAGTATTGCTAAATTCTAATAAATGATAAAATTTAATGTTATTTTACGGTACACAAGAATTTTATCATGCATAACTAATATATATACGTTTTAGTTCATTCTTTTCCTCAAAATGAAATTTTCACAAATATATTTTACCCCATTATTTATCGAATACAGGTATTCATGAAACCGGTATCGAAAAAATTTCAATATATCAATTCGAATCATCAATTCAGATAAATTCAATTTTTTCTTAATTTTATTGTATAATCACTTTGAAATCAAATCATATAGGGAAACTTGGTGCCTGGATTTGTACCACTGAACTTTCAAATTTTAGGGGTTTTCTGGGAAAAACAAACTTATCTTTCTTGGGAACCCTTTTTTTAAAAAAATTATAGATCCACTTTTACAACATATTTACTGATTTATTTGGATTGGAGAGGTAAAAAATTAAATTTTTCTCTTGCACTTTTGTACTTATTATTGTAAGTTAAAGGTCTGTCACACAATTATGACAAAAATACCTATTAAATGTATCTCATCTTAAGTATAAAATATAATTATATATATTTAAATCGTAACATGTGATTAAACATATTAAAGAGAGAAATATTTCAAAACAATTATATTTTCTATATAATGATAAATTTATGCAATTTATTCTTGAAAAAATTTATCATCTTTTTTTTATTGACTGATGTGTAATGTGTTAAACAGCTCTTTCTTTGAGGGAAACTAAAGAAAATCTTGAAATAGTAATACTCTTAGGAACTTTCCTCTCATAATAATCTAACATAAACAAGTGATCAAAACAGCTTCAATCTGCGATGTATAAGCTTCTCTTTTCTCGTTTTAAGAAAAATGAACAATTTTTTTCCTCTTAATTCATTTTTCTTACTATTTTCTAGAGCAGGGGTTCTTAAAGTTTTCGGGTTGGCGACAACATTTTTTGTACAAAAATTTTTGCCTCCCAATGCATTGCACTAAGTTTACACGCGCTTGGGTACTTCTTTAAGTATTTATAATTTGTAATAAGCTATAATTTTTGCAGTAATAAACAACAGCAATAAGTTTTTACTTTGAATAATGATATAGACATTTTAATTAAGTTGCCTAATAAAAAACATTATATAATGTAATTACATGGTAAAGTATACCTAGACTATAATCTATTTATTAAATATAGTCGATTTAGGTTCACTTCTGAGATCACCACCTTTTATTAACAATGGTATGTGCAAGATGTAAGTATTATTGTATGTGGGGGGAGGAGGAAGAATGTGTACCTGATTATTTTAATGGAATTTTACGAATTTCCCCTACGTACGTTTTACCGTGAACTCTTTCGGACATCTTGAAAGCATGGCAAAATTAAATTTTCTTCAGTTGAATAGGCCTTTTTATTTTCTTATTTATTAATTTTTGCGATTAAACAGGTAGCCCATTAAGCGCAAGTAGATACTTTGTATTCACAGTGACAAAGTTTTCGAGGGCAACTTTTTGCGGATTAGATATTTTCATAAGTCGTTCAAATTATTCTTTTGGTCTTTGGCTAAGCGTAATATGCTTTGTATTAGGATGCCGTTTCAATTCGGCAAGTTTCATGCTTTCTGCAGCCAAAATTTCTTTACAAATCAAGCACAAACTGGCTTTTTTTCCATCATTGTTTTAAGTAAAACCTTATTCCGAACAAGGTTTGTAGTATTTTCATTTTGTTGTCATTGTAGCTGTGCTTGTGCCAGATACCGATAATGATGTTTCTTATTTTTAGAATTTACACTTGATTTTCCCAACCTTTTACCCGTTATTCGTAAAAAAAAATGTTTAACTTAAATTTTTTCGAGAAAAAGGGAGTCTTTATATAATTGATCAAATATACAACCATATAAAGTCAAGCATATATTTACTGAAAAGACGTAAGAAATTACGATGGCTAAGCAACCAGGTCTCGCATATGTAAGACCTTTGACGAACTTACAGCAATATTTTTCAAAACAAATGAAATAAATGGCTTTATTATAATTTAAGTCAAAATGTTTTTCATTGTATGTGTTTTCTTATCTTGATTATATTTCAGATGCAATGTGTTTAACTATTTGTTAATGGTGAATAAGTTATTTTATTCAAAAAAATATATCAAAATCCTAAAATTTTTAGCGACCCCAGCTGCAAGCCACTTCCCTTAGTTTCAGAAACACTACTCTGTAACATAATTTTCAAACATAGACGTATTATAGTCAAATGTTCCAATCTATAATTATATTCAATTTACAGTAACAAGGCTATATAAAATGAAAACAAATCAAGATTGGCATTAAAAAAATTATTTAAATTTTTAAAATTATTCTATTGTTAAAATAAATCATTGTATTTCCTAAAATTAATTCTCTATTATTAAAACATTAAAAAATACAATATATCCATTCAAAGTACAAAAAATTGTATTTTTTCTTAATCATTAGGGATATTTTAAAGGAAGCAACATAAATAGTTTATAAAATAGTATGACGCGCTGATTATTTTCATTAAAATTGTATTTACATAACCCTGAATCAATTACTCTATTCTTTTCAGTTACATTAAAATAGGAATATGTTAGTGAACAATTAAAATTATGGTTGACTATTATTGGAATTTTCATAGAATATTTAGTTTTGTTATCTTACAGCTAAAAGAATTTTCTTTCTCTTATTATAATAAACCTGATTATAAAGATATTCATTTATATTAATAAATTTAATTTTAATGAGTTTCTATATATTACTATAATTGAAATCTTCAAAATAAGGCTATTTTTGTTAAAATCCTTTTAATATGTATTCAGCTAGGTGTTTCGGATTAAATTCCTATTTATTTCGTTCATATTCTGTGATTGCTAACATATTCCAAGCATTAATCAAGAAGTAGATAATATTAAAAATGAAACACAGACACACACACAAATAGATTCCATAAGCATGAAGTTAATTCGTTCAATGACGTTTAAAATGTCAATTAGACTCTTCAGATGTGTCTATAAATGCAAAATTTGCTACTTTCTTTTTAATTTGAATTTTCAGGCAATGCTATTCAGTGTATTAACAAATAACATTGTTTGTATTTATATTGGATAACATAGTAATGAATAAAATTTCTCCAATATACAATGGCTCAATTAAATACTGCGCAAAACAAACTTTCAAACATTTTTGAAGGAAAAATCAACTGCTTAATTTTAACAAAATATTTTTCTTACATGTCACATATGATGACTAAATAAATTTTAAAGCTCTAAGGTATTGTTAATTAATTATAAAATTATGTACCTTTCGTGTACTAACTGAAAGTTATGTGAGTGTGATCAAAAAAGTATTGGGGGTCGTAAACATAGTTTTTTTTATAAAAATATTTTTAAATATTCCTAAAATGTCGAGGGGCTTCTGTACGTTTTATTACTTTATCCAACCTTTTAGGTCATAGTCACAAACTCCAAATCAGCACTGTTTCTGTTGAGTCATGAGTATTATTGTCTTGGTGCTAATAAAGTGAGGTGGTAGTGAATATTAACGTCCACTGTTCCACACGAGGGCTTTTGGCGACGGACCAGTTTTTGAACATGGTCAGTGCGTGGACGACACCTGGGCACCCCTTACACCCAACACCACGGGGGACGTTTATCTGAAGATTTAACGGCATCGCTGCCCTCACGGCGGGTCTTTGGTATTGGGCTCGAACTCATGACATGCCTGCCATGGTCCATCCCTTTAACCACTGGGCCCCGCCGGTGCTAATAAAAATCCACCGTGTAAAGGTGCTGATGATTGTTAAATCTGTCGAGGATCAAAATCATCACGTTGTTGGGCTGTGTAAGCTTAGAGAGTGCGGTGCACTTTACTTGAACGCGGTTCAAAAAATCACGGAATCCGTCACCCTTAAGCTGAATTCACACTAAGGCTGTCAGTGTGGAGCGTTGAGCGTCTAGCCAATCAGAAACTTCATCTCGGGTGAAATGTACTCTCCGATTGGCTAGACACTCAACGCTCGACGCTGACTTCCTTGATGTGAATGCGGCTTAAGTCTTCGTGGTGCTTCAAAGAGCGATGTTATTTAAGAAATCAATCAGCCTTTTAGGTATGGATTTTGCCAGATTTTCACAAACATTTCGTTTTTTTTTTTTCCCATTCTGATATGAGTCTTTTTCTAAAATCATTGTTGTTACAAATTTTAAATTTATGAATTCTATTTTCCAAAACATTTCAAATGTACGAGATGGTATATATTAAGATCTAGACTCTGTGCAGTAGGGTAAGCCGAAAAATTTTATTTTCTTTTTCGATTACATCGCTATACCCCAAAAAGGGTTCCCTTTTTATTTTAATTTTTTGAAATTTAAAATTTTTTGGGAAAAAAAATTATCGTATACCAAAAAAATTGGTTAAATTTTGAAAAATGGAAAAATTTTGCTGTTTTTGTTAGTTTTTTCCCCACTTAAAAACGTCGAACATTATTGTTTTAATAGTGAATTTTTTGGGACGCGTGAAATTTAAGTGGGTTTAAAATCTGAAAATAGGGTGGGAAGGTTGTTTATAATTGGCTTTTTTCTTTCCCCCAATTGGCCCTTTCCACCCGGTAATTTTTTCAAAAAAATGTTTTGGAATCCCCCCCCCCGGTTTCGGGGGTGGGGGGCCCCTATAGATCAACGTCCATTTTTCTAAAGAAATGTTTAATAGAAGGCACAGACGTGCCTCAAAAAAAATTTTGATTTTTGGGGTTGGGGGAAAATAAAAAAAATAAATCCAAAAACCCAAAACCCTATTTCACGAAAAAAAAAACCTTGCCTGTATAATTATAAATTTTTTGGTTTATGTGCAATTCAAAATTAAAAAGTAACATTAGTGTTACTTATGTTGTTCAGATTGGGGGATGACAAATAATTTATAAAAAAGATTGTAAGATGTTATTTTTTGAAAAAAACCGTTTTGGGGGTCATCTGCCAAACGGTTTCAAACAATTAATTTTTTTTGCTATGGCTAAATTTTTTTGCCCAAGGGGGTTTGGGGGTTTTTATAATCCTTTTTTATAAAAGATGTTCTGCATACCACTATTGGGGGAACATAAAACACACCCGCTCTGTCGTTTTCTAATAAATGCCATGTTTCTGGCCCTCCAAATTTAAAATTCTCTGTTACCCTTCTTTTGCATTTTTTTTCCCGGGGTTTTAATTTAAATAACAGTTAAAAAACCCAAAATATAACACAGATAAACTTTAAAAAACATTTTTGTCGATGAAATTGCCCATGCTATTCGTAGAAAAAAATTTACACCCGGAAATTTTTGGAAAACCGGAAACTAAAAAAAGAAAATAACTAACTAGGGGTTTTCCCCGCCCCCCAACCGATCATTCGAAATTTGTTCGTAATCCCTTCATAGTTTTATGAAAGATAAAAAAACCCTTTTTTGATCATTTTGGGTCCCAAAAAATATTGTTTTCCATGCCACAATAGTATGCGTCCAAGGGGTTCCCCATTTTTGGCCCAAATTTAAACGGGGTAAATAACTTCTGCTAGTGCTATATCTCTGGGTTTTAAAAATTTTTTGCCCCCTTTCCATCCCTTTCCCAGAGCTTGCCTGAGGCCACATTAAAAAGTATGTCCATACGAAGAACATAATATTAGACTTCTTCACATACCAGATTGCTTTGGCCCGGCCCTGCCAATCCTTCCATCTACCCCAAAAACCAAGTTTTTGATGATGATTGGAGGTCAACTAGCCCATCATATACCATTCATTTCCAATAAACCCAACCCCTAGGGGGAAGGCAGCATGGTCTATCATACTCCAACAAGACTTTTAAAAGCCTTTTAAAATTTCAATACTGAAAAGTCTAAAAAATTCCCCGCCCTGATTTTTCCAGCCGAAAAGCGGCAAAACCAGTAAGATTTCAATGTATTTCTCACCTCACAGAAGGTTGTATTTTCAATCATTTCGCTATTATAATGTGAGGTATTTCTCTATAACATTTAGTTTTGCTATATGTCTTTTTTCGTATTTTATTTAGGATGACCACTAGTACATGTTGTTACATTGCTATATAAGAGATAGATAGATATTCAATCACATGTATTATTTTCGAAACAAAAATATCAAACATTTACTCTAATTATTTTAAAATAAATAACATATTAAGTTTATAATCTCTTTTTATGTTTTATTTTTATGATACTTGTGATTTCATACCTCTTGAAAAACAATAAATTTAATATACAAAAGCTGTACTTGATATAACTTGATTTCACTTTACAATAAAAATTGAAATTACATAACAAGAGTTTAAATAAAAACATAGTTAAATAGCCCTTTTAAATTTTTTTGGTTGTTGGTTTTTAAAAAACTATTTAAAAAAATTAAAAAAATAACGTTTTTTTAAGAAAAAAATTCCCCTTTCTTTTTATTGTGGAGTTTTATGAAAACGAAAATATATTAAAGTGGTATTAGGCTATTTTACAACGGATCCTCTTTAGAATTTGTAACACACAAGTTTCCTAATATTGCTAGTTAATTTTAACCTATAAATGCTACTTCCTCATTACTCTTATCGATAAGCCAAAAAATTAAGGTATTGAAACCGTAGTAATGCATACCACGAATTTCCTCATTTGGGGGAAGCCATACGCCAAAACTGGGTTTATCATTTTTGGGAAAATCATTTTTATGGATTGATCTGACTTCCATATTTTGAGAAACCATATATTTAAATCCTGTTTAAAATACATTAAAAAGTCCACAAATTTTAAAAAAATTTAAAAAAGGGATGAATCGAAAGATTTTTTTTAAAATAAACCCCAAAAAATTTAAAAAAAAAATTTACATTTAGTTAATTATTTAATTTTTTAGCGAAATTTTTTTTGCATACATTTCAAAAGGGCCCAAGGGGTCAAAAAGGGGTTTTTATAGGGAAAAAAATGGGGTCTAATTTTAAAAATTTAACTTTTTAAAAACTTAACTTTTCAATCTATATAAAAAACGGCCTCTTTCTCACCACTCATCACAATAATCTTCCGAAAACCCTACAGACCCCAATTTTTCAGGAGAAAGGCTTTTCATGGGGTAGAGATTCCCCAAGAAAGAGTGTTTTTAAAATCGACCCAAAAAAGTGTAACGGATCTCTTCGCGATTTTTAACCTTGGGGGAAAATAAATTTTTAACTTTTTGACTTCAGTTTAAAAAACGCTTTCTGTAAAAAGACTTAAGTTTCGTGTAAAAATTTGAACTTTATTTAAATGTTAGTCGTAGAGTAGGGGGGTGATGGTTGAAAATTGTGATAAAAGAAAAGCCGGAAAACGACCGTAGGTCGTATAGTTGTTCGGGGGAATATTAGTCAAAAGGGGGCAAAAGGGACTCCCGGGGAAGGGAGAGCCCCTTTTTCCAAATTTTAAATTTTAAACGATTAAGGGTTTATTCCCAAGGGGGGGTTTAAAAACTATTAAAGGGGTATGTCTAAATTTGTGGGAAATTGTTAAAATAGTGGTCTTTCTCGATTCCAAAAAAGCGGGAGACGAGATGCCAAAAGGGGGTTTCAGGGGATTATAAGTTTTTTAAAAAAACCCCTTTTTATTTTTAGATCTACAGACTTTAAAAATTTTTGGAAAGGTTTTTTTTTGAAAGGGAAAATGCTAAAAGTTAGCGAATATGATTTTGTTTAATTTTTAGTTCACTTTTAAAATTTAAATTTTACTAAAAACCCTTTTTATCCTTCAATCTCTATTGTTTTATTTTTTAAAACACCCTTTCGGAAGAAATACAAACTGCTATATATATATATATGAAAAAAATTAAATAGTGTTTGGGCCCGGGGTATGTGGATATCATTTTGATGAAAACGACGTCTTCAGAATAAACTTTACCTCCTTTATTATGAGCACACATCGGGAGATTAAAACACAATTACGTTACATTTTAACATTGAATGGAAAAGCGGCATTTTTTGGGGACAACAAAAAAAGGGGGAAAAAAAATTTGCAAATTTTAAATCTTACGTGATGGCGGCAAGCGGGAAAAAAGCGAACATCAGATTTTATGTTTTTATACCAACAGGGACAAGGGGTGACTATTACGTAATAGTAGTTCTGGTTGGTGGGTGCGCGAGATACGGAAATCGGGCCGTTCGTTGTTAAAAGTTTCCAAACCCCAAAAATTGGTTTTTTAGATCATTAAAGGGTTTAAAAAATTTTGTTAAGGGGAAATTTTTATTTTTATATATATATATATGTTCAGTTTTTAGATATAAGATGTACATTTTTGCAATTTCTTTCATACTTGTTTCGTTTTATTTCTTGTTTTCCCAAGAGATAATACATGTTTTTTGGAGTTGTATAGTACTTAGTTAAACTTCTGTTTTGTTCTTTTTTTTTGGAATTTTTTGATCGCAGGGAACCCGTTACACGCACAACCCCCATTTCCGTTTTTTTTTTTTTGACCGTGAGCCGGGTCAAAGTGGGGCTTGACTAGCGTATCGAGCGCAGGGGAAACTTAAATAAAACAACCTTCCGTTGGTGTGGTGTGGAAGTTTGGAGAAGGGGGTGCCACACAGCTCAAGTGTCCTCGTTACTTGACCGTAATTCAAAATTATGAGGTCCGTCGCCAACAGCTCTTGTGCAGCTTTACAGTGCGACGTTAATATGACTCTCACTCGGTTTTGGTTAAAAAGAATTTCCTGCAAAAGCATGTCCATTTTAAATAATTTTCCTGTTTTAGATGACCTTAAGTATTGCTGAGAAATGTTTTTAAGTCTTTAAATTTTAAAGGGAAGATACAATTCTCCCCCAAGGATGTTCTTTTTTTCAGCCAAAAAAAGATCTTCCATTTCATCATCTCCTCTGATACATTTCTAAAAAATTTTTTTCAAAAAAAAAAAAGTGGTATTTTTTTTTTTGTTTTTTTTTTTTATTAAATGTAGATATATATAAAAAATTACAAAGTTCAAATATATTTATAAAGAGTACTGATAGCGTGTAGATTTCAATGGGGTTGGTTTTTTTTTAAGTCTCACTTTAAAGCTGCACTTGGTCTTTCAGCAACAGGCTTTCTAGTTTTGAATCGTTGTCGAATGATGAGGATGACATCTGAGCTGGTACACTATTCTTCAGACTTCCACACCGCACCAATGTGAAGACTACGAATGCATAATCTGTCCATCAAAATGTAATAAATGACTTAAATACGATATCCAAAGCTTCCCTGTCACACCTAACAAGTGGAATGATGTGAGCAAAGCATCTCGAAAAGGGATATCCTTCATCAAGATCATAATGTAGAAAAATTTTTTCCAAAATATGACTTTAAAGTACATTCTTTTGAACAAAAATATTTGATAATTTTATGAACTATGAAGCTAACTGAATAAAAAAAAAAAAAAAATTTGAAATCACTTGTAAAATTTTGTTCATTTTTGAAATTCACAAAATCTTGCTAATTTTACAAAAGAATGCAATTTTTGAGTTTTTCGTAATTCCCTACTTTAGAACAACGTTCCCCAATCTTTTCACTCTTTTGGAACTTATAAGAAGGGTCGAGCTCTGGAGAGAAATCCAGCTTCCATGTAACAATATTTTTTTATAATTTTAATGTTGATCATTAATGGAAACAAAAAAAATGATTATCGCTGCATTCGCTTATTTCAAAACAAAAACAACAAAAAAGGCAATCACATACAGTTGGTATAATTGTTAATACAAATTAATATAGATAAATAATAAATTTATTTAGTATAAATATTCATAATAAATATTAATGTGAAATAATCTACCATTTTTTGGTAGACTGAATTTATGGTCTGATTTTCAATATATATACATACAGTCGGACCTCTATATAACGAAGTCGCTAAATCCCGAAAAAAAGTTCGTTATATGGAAAACACACTATATATTGAAAAAATAATTATTCACACCTTTTTATAAATTAATATATGTTTATTTTATATATCTTACCCATCAAAAAAAAGAAAGAAAGAAACTGCAAGGAAAACATGAAAAAAGAATGTGGAAGAATTAACTGTATTTTCAATATCAAGAAAATAATTTTATACTAAAATTAATGAATTTTAAGCACATTTTATAATTTAAAGCATACAAGTAATATTAATCATACATTACTTTATAATTAGAACACTGGGACGCGGGACAACTCCACTGAGGATGAAAGAGGATATCGTAGATGCTTCTAGTGAACTGCGCAACGGAAGTTAAAGGTTGCACTTCTTGGATGAAACGTCCAGAACTCTATTGCTCTCGGTGAGTTAGGCCCCTAGTAAAACCAGTTCAAGATTTATGACCACCATAAAATGTGTTAAAGAGAGAATAACTTGAAATTTTTTCAGAAATACTTTAAAAAAAGGGAGAACAAAATTGAATCAAAAAAGAAAAAGTTCGTTATATAGAAAATGCACATCGCTATAGAGAGGTTATTTTATGAAGAAAATCGTGAAATGTTCAAGGTTCCAGGAAAAAGTTCGTTGTACAGAAAAATTCGCAATATATAGAGGTTCGTTATATAGAGGTTCGACTGTATATATAAATGCTGATTTCGTCTTTTACCAGATGAAGGCATTTTCTATCCTTATTTTTAATGCTTGTTGAACGGGAAAAAGCTTATTCACATATGTGCGATATTGGGAACTGTAGCAATGTATTAAATGCTCTCCTTTAAATAGTTAATTTTTCACTTTTAACGAAAATCCAGAACCATCGTATTAAATCTCATTTTCAATGAGCCATTTGATTGTAAATCACAAAGTTCTTTTCTTTTGAAGTTAGTTTCTTTGGATGAACAGAAGTGCAAGAGAACGGATTCCTCACCCAGTTGCAAAGTTTTGTTGACAGTTATGGGGACTGCCGCGTGCGTAAAACTCGAAATTCTTTTACATACGTCTTAACTTTTTAGTTACACCATTCAATATGATGTTTTTATAATATTTTAAAATCAAGAATATTGTCACCTGAAATTAATATATCATTGGAGCCACACATTGTTGTATTCGAAAGATTTATACCACAAACGAGATATTTTGGAAGAGGGCATTCTAGATCCCTAGCGCATATAAAGTCTGTGATACCCCCTCCCCCCTACTTGGGGGTACCATCTCTTCGTCTACGCGACCTATATTTGTGGGAGGTAAGAATTGATCACCCAAGCTAGCCATAATAAAAAAAAACCCATTTATTATCATCCAATTATATTGATCAAAGACAGTCCTACGTTACGAAGGAAATCAGGAGGGATATAACGTATCCCTAAATTCTATGTAAATAAGCGCCCGGTATCCTAACCACTTAACTTTCAGTAACGTTATTCTGTAAATCTCAATCTTCCTTAATTTCTTTGACTCGCTAAAGCCCGTTCTATAATTACGCTTTTAAGTTTAAATTCTTACCATCAGCTCACGGTGTTCAGCATCTCAACTTCCTTTCTCCTTCTTTTCCGCGATTACAAAACCCCCACTATATATTTACTAACTAATCTAAATATCACGATTTCTTCTTGAGAGAAGCTGTGAAATAACTAAATGCTGGCCCCAAAGATTCCCCAAGAGGATTAGTAAGAAAAACGCAGTAAAGCCCCGTTACAAGTCCATCGATAACTTTCATTGTAACAATGATACTTTTAAGCCTCTTTCTTGATTGATCTATTTGAGTTTTGTATGGCATTTGTATGAGAGTCTAAATTTTCATCATATCTCTTCAGATTTATCCTGTGGCCGCGATAAGCTAGCAATCATGGTCATGAACTCATGGTCGGCATTGTCGAGTCACGGTTTCGAGTCCTGTTTCCTCTGAAAAGCCACCATGTAGAAGGGCTGATGTACATTAAATCTGTGGTGACTTAATCCTCACTTTGGGATGGTGGGGAAGTTAGAAGAGGGAGGAGCCAGCTCAAGTGTTGTCACTTGACTGAAGTCCAAAATTACGAGGTCCGTCACTAATAGCTCTCGCATTGCTGTAGAGATTGACGTTGTAGTATCTGGTTACTATTGGTGTAAGATTATTGAGTATTGAGTATTTGGCCCCATTCTCTGCACCTGGGGGGAGGAATGTTACCATTTCTAAGAAAGAGAAGGGCGTTGGCCTTGAAATGGAACGGAGACAGATAGTTCCTTGATTTTTTTTTGAGTACAAGGTGCCGGACTAAATTTTGTGTAAATGAAAATTTCTTTGGCTTAGATCTTAGATCGACAGATTGGACTTGGTTTTGCTGCTTTAAGAAAAAACAAGTCTTTTTTCCGAACGTGATGAACTGCGCTTGGTTTGATTGCATTGAGAAACTAGATGATTCTGTACACGACATACAACGTTAAGAAGAATTGAGGAAAATAAAATAGAAAGATATTACAGACCCTAATAAACAATCATTCACCATTCACTCTGAGTTACCTGGATTGTTTGTCTTCAAACATATTATTTCATTTCAACCTTTAAAATCTATAGAAGAATTTTAAAAAATGAGAAACATAACCCAATAGAATACTTATGAAATTGAAAAAAAAAATAAGCACTAGTTCTTTGTTCAACTAAGCACATGATCCTAAATTAATGCAGACACCTTCACACCCACTTCCCACTACAAAGTTACCCAAGTAAGGTTTTCCCCCTTTTCTAATGTAAGTGTTACTTCCCTATTTGGCGGAACCCTGGCTAGAAAACGCTACTTTGGACAAAGAGAGGGGAGAGACGTGATCAATTACAAGTTTTACATAGCGAAGGAGATACGTAATTAGTATAAGTCCAGAAAAGGATCTTTTAAAGCAGTAATTTCCTACTGAGAACTGCATTCTGAGAGGTAATTAAAATTTTCTATAGGACAATCAGTATGTAATGGTGGATTCGACACCAATTACTGAAATAGAGAAAATTCAGTATTATCATAGATAAGTAATAAATGTTATAATCCTCCTGACTTTCTAGGAAAAAACTTTTTCAATTGCTGCAGAATCCACCATGAGTGTTATAGGTTAAATTTTATTACCTGTTAAAAATAAAAAGTATTAAAGTATTGTATTAAAAATAAAAAGCAATTGTGTGCGCATTTCACTACGTAGTGTTTTTTTGAAGAAAAGTATAATTTTCTACTCTTATTTTTTTTATATTGATATGCCTGCAAATGAATTTAAATGTAGCACCTTAGCCTACATATTTTCTGCAAAGTAAAACTTTAATTTATTCCATTTTAAATTAAATTAATTCTGTTCTACAGACACGCTCTTGTAAAATTTTGTTATAACTCCCCCTTTATTTTCTCTCTCTCTCTCTATTATTTGAGAGTTCGATTTCAAAAACTTCTATTTACCGTAAAATCCGGCATATAACGCGCAATTTTAACGCAAAAAATAAGATCGAAATTTACGGGTGTGCGTTATACGCTGGATATGAAAATGAGACCCTTAAAAATAAAAGAAAGTGATGAGTATAAAAAAAATTTTACTTCTACATATATTAAAATATGATTATATTTAAAAGAAATAATATATTCTTTACAAACTTAAGGGTTGTAGTTCTAAAAGTATACTATTTTCTCCAATGCTTTTAGGGTATAGTACCATAAATAAATGACTTCAATACGTAAGAGCATTGCACATGTACGTTTCAGGATTCTTTGTAATTAAGAGGTGCGCGTTAAACGGCTTTTATACCTAAAAATCAAAAAATGCAGCTTGAAAGTATGGGGGTGCGTTATACGACGGATTTTATGGTATATTAGATTTTTTATTAAAAATTTCCAAAATCAGATTCTATTCTTTTTTCATTTCAGTTTCAAATTTGATTCTAGTACGTGTAATCATGTTATTACTTTCCCATTTTAACTAACTGAAATGTAACTATGTATTGAAAACTTACAAGTGATAACTCAAAGCATGACCCAGAAAAAGATTTTACTCTAATGTAGCGAAAGAGTAATCCTTCAACAAGCCATTTAAAGGGCTTAGTGGAGTATAACAGTACCACAGAATTTTTAAGCAATAGCTTATATCCCAGGAATTTTATATAATAATCTGGAACTTGCTGAAGATATTTCCAAATAATGTTTTTATGTAAAAAGGGTAATACCTGAAAGTGTGTTATAATACAAGCAGTAGCGCACACAGAAGTTTTCCAGAGGTTCAGGGTCAAAATCAAAAGTTCACCATTCTTGTATCGTGCTCCTTTTGATTTTGTCGATTTTGGGGAGCAAAAAGCAGTACAAAACTAATTATTGAATAAATAAGTATTAATTAATAAAATTAATCATTAAAAACAAATATTTAATTAAAATTTATGTATTATATACTTAAAATTATAAAATCAATCGGGAAAAAAATTAAGGGCTTTGGGGGTTCCGGACCCCTAGGACACTCCCCTTGTGTGCGCCACTGAATACAAGCAATGCCTGTATTGTAACTATGAAACAATCAATAGTCTTAAAATATTCAAAAGTATAACTAATAGCAATTCGCAGACATAAATTCATTTCTGAAAATTATCCTTACGGAACTGACACAAATAATAAATTGGTTGTGAAATCTGTAAAAAAACTCGTATAACCTCTATTACTTAGTATTTTAACGAAAGAATATTCAAAATTTTATTGCAATTTTGTAAGCAGAAGAAAATTTAATCTATAGTCCCATAACCTATGTAAGCTCTGAAAAATTGAGAAAAAAAAATATATCTTGATATTGCTTTTAAAAATGAGGAAAACCTTTTTTGTCCTTTACTATATTGACAAGAAATTTATCTCTTTCGCATTAACTAGTACGCATTTAAAATAAAAAGAAATATAAAGTTTGAATTATCGCTTCGACTTTGTTGTGGTAGCTTGGTTGAAAAATTGGGGAACTTGTTTTTTCTTATCATATTACTTAAAAAAACAAAAACAGGAATGCTAGTTTCTCTTGAAATATTATACGAAAATAAAACCTTATCAACTATCTAGTTCATTCTGTAAAGAAAAATAATGGATAGTTTTTTAATTTATTACCCCCGCCCTTTCTTAAAAATGAGGTGTCAGAAACCCAAGTCCTTAGAGAAGTTAAAGTCTAGTATTTTGCAGATTTTTTTTAAATATTAATAATGCCAAAATTATTCTTAAAAACAATGATGTAATACTGCTTCCCTTGTATTAAGTGTGGTCACGATAGCCTATTGGACATGATCTCAGACCCATGGCTGGAGTGTCATGAGTTCGAGTCCTATTCCCACTGAAGACGCGCCCTATAGAGAGGCTGATGTACGGTAATACACTGTCATGGCTCAAACGTTGGAGTAGTGGTAAAGTTCGGAGAGTGGTGTGGCAACTTTGTTGTCTTCCTCGTTACTTTTTACAAGGTGAAAGTTACGTAGTTCAAAATTACGTTCGTCATCAAAAGCCCTAGTATTGCTTTATAGTGTGACATTAATATAACTCTCCTTCACTCAATGGATCCATAACTTTCTGGTTCATCGCATAATTTTCCTGATCCTCTACAATACGATGAAATCCGATGAGGTTATAACTCTGAGAATAGCACCGGTATGGCGTGAAAGAATATTTAATAGAAATCACCCATCGATCACTATTTCATTCCTAATTTCAAACATTCTAATCCAACTAAATTACATCCTAAATACTTCATCTTATTACGAGACCGAATATATTGTAATTATCAGAATTATTCTCTTGCCTATACCAAATATTTTAGCTTACATGAATTAAAAATCACACAGCCTCAATGTTAGATTTTGATCTTAAACACAATTATAATTCTATCTCTCGTTGATCGATACCTGTAAGCTAAGCCAATCATAATACACTGCTGTGGCCACACAAAATACAACACCAAGAAGGACCAGAGATATCATAGCAAAATTAAATTGGCAGATAACATGTTGTACAAAGATCAAACGATTAAAATTACAGATTCTTGTGACGCGTGGATAATAACAAAAACAGTGGTTTGTGCAGTCGCCATTGTTGGCTATAACCGCTTCCACTCACCTCGGCATAGAATCCAAGAGACTTTGGATGTATCCTTGAGCTACAGCAGTCCATGTGGTTTCCACATATTGCCAAAGTTGATCTGGTGTAACAGCGGGTGGTGTATCCTGAGCCAGTCGCTCTGCAAGCATGGACCCCACGTTTTCGATTGACGATAGATCGGGAGAACAAGCAGGCCAAGGAGGCAATTGAATCTGATGGGTAAAGAACTCGAAAATTGCGTGCCACGTGAGGTCACGCATTATTCTGTTAGAATATGGCTGATGGCAAGCGCTGAATGTTTGGGAAGACCACGGGCTTCAACACCTCAGAGATGTAACGCTGGCTGTTCAGTGTATCGGCAATGCGTACTAGAGAGAGGCAGTGAAATCCAATACCACCCCAAACCATGATACCAAGTGCAGGACAAGTGTGGCGATGCATAATGCAACAGTTCAGAAGCCTCTCACCACGGTGTTTCCAAACTCGAATCCAACCATACTGATGTTGCAGGCAGAAGCGGGATTCGTCAGTAAAAACAATGTCGTTCCCTTCCATTGTCCATGTCCACCGTTCATTACACAATTGGCGGCGCAAACGCCTGTGGTTTCCAGTCGAAGGTAAACGATGCAATCGACGCCTTGCGGACATTCCACTCTGCTGCAAACGGCGTCGAATGGTACGAGAAGACACCGAATGATGCATAGCAGACTGAATCTGTTGTGCTGTGGTTCGTGATGCGGCTGCGTGATCCATCACAGCCATGCGCACAATCCGCCTGTCATCACGGGCAGTGGTGCAACGAGGTGGGTGTGATCGGCCCCCTTGGGTTGCTCCTTTTCCCACCCCACCCAGCGATGACAGATCCGCATCTGAATGCTTTGTTTCATCAACACGTCCCCTGTTTTTCTCTGAAGGATAACCCCGCAAACCCTCAAAGGCTACTATTCTTCCACAATAAAAGCTTGACCCCAAAGACCTCGATGTCTTCCATAAGGCATATGAAAAAATAGCTTAAGAAAAAAAGCACGAAGAAACAATTACCATACTTCAAATTGCCATCTGTTCTCCCCTTATACAGCGCTTGTGGGTGGCACTACGGTCAACCGTGATGTGCGTCTGCGCTTTAATGCTAATGATTTGCATATTTCATCGCCGCAAGCGCATGATATAAATTTCACATAGTTTGCATGCTTCCTTCAGGGTGTTACATTTCGTGGGACTAGCAGTGTAAATGGGAAAATACAAAATCTTGTTTTCAGAAATTTGGAGATTTTCATTCAATTAGCAGCAATAGCACGCCCACACAATTTGCTTCTACGATAAAATGCCTTAGTTTTAAAAATCGAGCGAAACAATATTATTTTGACCCTTTTTAGAATCGCTAAATAAATGTTTATATGTGTTGCCACCATGTGTGCGGGTGGGCGGGCTGCTTGTCTGTCTGTGTTTCTTTGAAAAATAATCCAAATAATCAGCAGATAGTTCTCAATCTGTATCCAAATTTAATTCATCCTTTCACAAAAAAAAGTTTGTTGTTGTTGTTGTCCATAATTTCAATAATCACCGGTCTGAATTCAAAAGCATTGCATACAGTAGGATACAAATTTTAAGGATCTAAATTTCTGTCTTTATCAAAGAAAAATTCCTATCTTCACCCCCCAAAAAATGCCAGATTAAAAGCATTTCAGTATCATATATATAATCAAACTGCATCCACTTTTTAAAACACTAGCACTAAATAATATCACCACAAGAATTAAAAATACGCGTAAATCAGTGATAGAAAGAAAATACATTCACTTCAAAAGTTAAGCATGGAGAAGAAAATGCTAATTTCCGGAAGCCAATCAGAATTGAAGAGGATGCAATTCATGAGGTAGATGGCAGTGTCTGCAAATATGTTAGGTAACAATAATCGTGCTTTCATGTCCAGAAATATGCAAAAGGACAGTCTTATAAAAACCAGCTTTATGAAGGGTTTACGGTTGGGGTGTAAGTGCTGATAAAAAGCTGTTTTAAAACTTCCGTACAGTTTGTTTTCAAGACATACGTGTTTCTATGACTTCAAGAAAACGAATGGAAGATTCACACAGGCGCTGGCTGCTGTGGGGGCGCATTGAAGCAGGACGATCAATCCTGAATATTGTTTTTTTTCTTCGGCGTTCATATTCAGTAATTTCACGTTTATGGAAGGAAACAATTTAAACCACACAGGCAGTTGTCCGAATGCCCGTAGGCGATGCCCAAAGTTGCAACCCCGCGGAAGATCGATATATAGCTTTTGTAGCCAAGAGGAATCGTAGAGCGACCTCCACACGTGTGACATCTATGGTTACAGCGTCCATTGGTAAGGCTATATCTGCAGAAACTTTACGCCTAAGATTACATATGAATGATGGAATGTATGCCCGGGTACCTCGAGTTTGTGTTCCTCTATCCGTCCAATCAAGAGGGACACGATTAAAGTGGTGCCGGGAACATAACAGTGGACTGTGTCTGACTGGGGCAATTTCATGTTTACTGATGAGTCAAAGATTTGCTCTGGAGCCATATGACAAGCGTATAGGATATGGCGTAAACAAGGAACACACCAATCAACCCCAAAGAAACATCACCGAACATCACATTCGAGGCGGAAGCATTATGATGCGAGCAGGAGTTTCGTGGGATACCCGCACCGACCTGCACATCTTTAAACAGGGTTCTGTGATGGCTGTCCGGTATCGAGATGAAGTTCTAGAACCTATTATGAGATTGTACGCTGCAGCAGTTGGCCCTAATTTTGTTTTAATGGACGATAACGCACGTCCCCATAGAGCTGACATCATCGATGACTACCTGGAGAGTGAAGGGATTGGCGTATGGCGTGGCCAGCCTTAATCCCATAGAAAATCTTTGGGATGCTCTCGGCCGTGCTGTATCTTCACGTTACCCACCTCCAGCCACTCTTATTGAGCTGGAAACTGCTCTACAAGAAGAATGGCGATTGCTTAATCCTGCGGTGGTTGACCACCTAATTGAAGGCATGGTCAGAAGGTGTAAACTTTGCATACAGATGAGGGGGGATTACATACCCTATTAATGTCCTTTTTTCTCATTTTATGCTGTTTATTTTCACTTTATACATAATTCTGTTTAAGTCACTAGTATGACATTATGTGATAACTTACAAAAATTTAATATTGTTTTCATTTCTGTATATAATTATTGATTTTGTTTTATGTATAAATATATATGCTACTTTAATGCCAAATTTTGTGTCAATCAAAGCAGTATTTGTTGATTTTTTTGCATTTTACCTCTTCGTGCTTAACTTTTAAAAGTGATTGTATTAGTACCAGTGCAGCTTACAGATAAACCGGTTGCGGCCAACTTTCAGTAACTCGTACGCTGTACGGGCAATCCGCCCCTTAGCGGTTAATCTATCATAGAAGAGAGTATATAAAATAAAGAAGACGCTTTTTCACCTGTAATGTAAATATTCATCATTAGTTATGGAATAGCTTTATGGCCCTCGGTAACTCCTGGCTAACGTTGTGTCGAGTCATTGATTCGTTTCGTGGTGACAACAAAAACCTGTTATGTTGAGGGGTTGAGGCATGTTAAATTTGGACTCTCAAATTCCTCACATTGGCGGAGTGGGGTGAGTCTGGAAAGTGAGGTAACAAATCAGGGGTCAGCCTTTTGATTTGACCATTGGTCAAATATAAAAAGTCCTTTATCTATGATCTGCTTGTAGCTTCATAGTGCGATGCTAATAAACAATCAAATCAATATATTGAGTAACTATTTAAAAGAAAGCTGTTTCGAAAAATCTGAAAAAATTCAACTTTGCTTTTAATTTTCTTATTCAGTAAATTTGAATAATTATTTTAGACTATGGTTAGTTAAACTTTATCAAGAAAATCTATAGAAAGGTAAAAATTAACGACACACACACACAAAGGAGCAATTCATTTTAAAAAATTGTTTCATTTTCTATGCTCATAACTCGTTTCTTTCCCCTATTTATAATGTAGTTTTTCAACAACAACTTGCATTGATTTCAAGCTGCCACTTATATTAAAATTAATGTCATGTTAATAGAAAGCATGCTCATTTTCATAATTCATTTTAATAAAGCATTTTTGAATACTTCTTCAAATGGACTTTTTTAATAGAACTTACATTTCTACTTTTATATGGCTTATAAATCATAAATAAATGTATATATATGTACAGTAAAAAAGAAGAGAAATACTATATGTTAAAGCTTATAATGAAATGAAATGAATTTCGTTGCTTTCAAAATACGGATACACAATCAAGATTCGCAATTCATACGAAAATACAAAGAAATCAAATAAAATTTACTATACATTTCGTATATTAAAGAAATAATTTTAATAAACTCTTTAAATTTATCTATTTTTCGTATTAGATTTACAATATTCAAATAATATGTGATCAGATGCTATTTATATAATATGATCAGGTTTCTAAAATTATATGAAAATAACAATATGTACAATTATATTATTTGTTCAGTAGATAATATTTATATAGATACATCAGCAAACTAATGAGATTCTCAACAGGTAGACGAATTTTACAATATATCTCAGTATTATTCTGAAATCTCTACACAAATAAATAATGTAGAATATCATTAACATATAAATACAACTATTTTCAATAAAAAATGAGATAAATGATGTTATTACAGTAAATTTCACTAGCCACTTTAACTAAGCATTATACAAATATCACATTTCAATGAACTCTGCATTGGAACTTACATTTTTTAGTTTAACTTACAAATACGCAATAGAAATAGCAATTAAATTAGAAGAGAAATATTGCATAATAAACAGTAAAATATAGGAGAAATCTAATTTAAATGCTTTATTTCTAATTATTTTTTCCGTCTGATATATATATATATATATATAACCCCACTTTTATATAAACTTTTATATAAATAATTTTATATATTAGCTGTCCTAAGTCAGCAATGTTTATAATACTGCAGCGTCCATTTTATAATTTTTAATCTCGGTTGCTCATGTGTCCTTCATTGTGTGGTTTTCCTACAATATATGTGTTTTCAGATATGATTGATGTGGATGTTTATCTCTTGTTTGTAGAGAATTAGACTATATATATATATATATATATATATATATATATATAACTTTTCTATTTAAATGCAAAAGCACTTCTGTACATTATTAAGCAATATATGAAAAGCAATGCAAAAAAAGCTACTTTTAATGCTATATTTCAACACTGGAATTAAAACGCTCAAGGGCAACTCATTGTACAAATAAAAAAAAATAATATTCTCTCATTTATTTTTCTGAACAGTTTTGAAAGTATTTCTTGCCAGTGGTTTATTGTTCTGTTTGAATTCCCCATTAAAAAAACGGTTTTTTTTCTCTCTCTCTCTAAAGCGCTTGAAAAAATTTATATATCACACACATCGCATGAAGGAATGATAATCTCATGACTACAGAAATCACAAATAGAATTTTTTTTAAGTAATGTATCTTCAGAAAAATTGTTCCTTTATATATAAGCCTTTATGAATACTTCATTCTTGATTGCAATTCATTTGTAATGCTATTAAATATTAAATCGTTAAATATTTATAAAAGGACACAACCCAAGGCGACGCATTACCTTAGAAATTACCAAAATATCGGCTTTTTTTTATAACCTCATTTTAAATGTGTAACTTTTCTAAATATTCTACAAGATTTCATAACTCTAGCTACATAATTCAGACAGTTATTTAACTTTTTTAGCAGTATGTAGAAACTAAAACTGAAACTAGGACACGTGACTTCTGCATTTAGCTCTTTCATTTATTTTAATGACCTTTAAATCTTCAAATGGCTTTTTCTTAGGTTTTATCTTTCATGATAATCATGCATTTAAAATGCTAATGATATTTTTATATTCAATACAAGGTTTTGAAACTTTTTATGGTTGTTTTGTATGCGTTTTATGATTCCATGCATGGAATAAGGATTTATGTGGCAAGTTATTTTTTAAAAAATCATCGAAGATAGATATAGTTCTTTTCTTACTGTTTTGTGCAGTGTCTGAAACAAAACAAAAATTGCAAAAATAAGAATATCGCTTGTAATACCAATCCCCACACATAATTGGGGGAACACTTTTAAGAAAATTATCAAAATAAAATTGGCCGAAACTATTAAAATTTGTAAAAATACAGAAGTAGGAATTTTGAAATATTGAAATAATTTTTAAAAGTTTAAATTTTAAGGTATCCGACTCATTTGGAACCCTGATTTTAAAAAGCGCATAAATGAATAATTTTCATGATATTTAATGTCACTTAGATTAGAATACATGTATAAAATAGTTTTATAAGGACATTATGACAAAAAAAATTATTTAAATCAATATTTTGGCAAAAAATTAACTTAGAATAACCTTTTTTCAAAATGTTCTCCTTTTATAAAAAATGCTTCTATAATAATAATATTTTGCTTTTGAAGTAAAGACTTCTCCAGGCAGTCTGAACTAGGCTTTTGAAAAATTCCCATTATTTTCATAGTTACCACCAATTGAAATAATTATCGGTGTTTTTTTCTTAAACTTTCTCCCTTATGTTGTAGTAAAATATGGATAAATCCACTTCTAAGATATATATTTCAAAAATTCTAGTTCAGCCTCTGTACAGAGGTCTGAGATATATACAGGAAAAATATTACTACAATAGAAGCCTTTTTCATAAAAGGAGACTGTTTTGAAAATGGGTCATTCTATGTTCATTTTTTGTCAAAATATTGTACTTAAATAATTTTTTATTGTAATAATATTCTTAAAACCATTTTATATAAATTTTCTAATTTAAGTGGCACTAAATATCATAAATATTATGCATTTATAAGCTTTTGCAAAATCACGGTTCCGAACGTAGTCGGATACCTTAAATAATTGATTGCTTAAAAAGCATGTTTTTGTTCTGAAAATGTATATTTGATGTGTGTTCACAAATAGGGTACAAGTAAAAAATTTTCTCATAAATATATAAATAAAAATAAATTGGGTACAGGGTACAACGTGCTATGTGACAGTAGTGTGTGCTATGGGTGAGTTCAAAAACAATATTTCAGACAAATTTTCTTTAAACTATCATTGTTGTATATAGTAACCACACAAGTAGGTCTATTTAATTTACTTTATTTTTCAACAGTTTATGTACTAATCACATCAAGTTTGTCTAAATTTTAGACAGTAATTTAACTTTTAGCAAATTACTTATATAATTTCATACATATTTCAACATATTTTGGTTGGCACGTCTTTTATCTAGAGACATGTATTTGCAGTAGCTGTGGAATTGAAAGAAAAGATAAATCGTGATCTCTACAAAAATTTTCTCTAGAATTTGAAATGAATCAAGATCTGTAACTGAATAAGCAAAAATTTAACTTATATAAAAGGTAGTATTTTTTTCGATAAGTTATCGAAGAATTTCTTCCGATAAAACTCTTTTTTGATTTGAAGATGTAAGATCCAACCTTAAGAAATTTGATCTATCGTAGTTGTTTTTTTTCCTACTGAAGATAAAATGTTTGAAAGGAAACTCCTTCTCCATTCAAAAATTCCATTTCATTTTTTTTTTTTTCAAAACTGAATTTTTAACAAGATTTGATTTACTATTACTTTTTTTAATTTTAGAAAAAAAAATTTTCCTATCTCGTCCTAAAATATATATGGACCTAAAATGATTGCCATTATTTTACAATTAAAATAGTGACGAAGTTAAGAAATATTCTTGGAGAAACATTTATTTTATTTAGAGTCTTTGACAAATATAAATTGTTTTTTGTTGGTTTTTCTTTAATTTAATATGGTAATCAACAACGTTTTTTTTTCTGGTACTAAAGATTATAATCATCCTTTCGTTTTTCTTCTTGTCATCATTCATATTGCTCTTATAGATTTAAAAAAAATCCCCTTTTTACTCTGTTGAATTCAAGCATATTATTTTTTTTCCTTCTAAATTTGAATATATTGATATTTTATCAAATTAAATTATTTACAGAAAATTCTTGTCTGTCATCCTTATAGTTAATTCTTTAAAAAGAGTTAATTATTATTTTATTCACAGTTTTTTTATAGAAATATTCATAATTTATATGAAATTCTCTATTTCTTTTTGTTTCTTTTCATTTGTTCAGAGTTAACTTGATTCTCACTTTCCAAAACCTTCCACTTTCCCTTTCATCCATTATATTTAATTTATCTTTTCACTTCTTATAAACTGGATTTACATTTTTGCTATTTTTTTCGAACGTTCTTTTTGGAATAGCATTAGGTTCTTTAGGTGTCTGTACAACTTTCTTCTCAGAAATTTAACTACATCTAATTAAACCAATTACGTGATAGCAGATCCCTTTTTTAGTACTCTTTCTCGTTTAGCTTATATGAATTTCATGTCTGAAACTAGAACAACTCTTCAGCAATTTAATTTTACTCTAAAAACTTTTTCTCAAAAATTTAACTCAAAATCTCATTTTGTTCTCTGAACTGTCTCATGCTTGGCACACAATGAATGTACTTTAAAAATTTCCTTTAATGTTCTCGAAACTCCCCCCCCCACCCTATTTCAGTTCCTTTTCCTTTAATTCACATAAAAAATACCCATCATAGCTTTCTAGTGTTTTTCTAGTGCGAATATAGGAACTTATACTTCTTGAAGTCACATTTAAAGTGGTATTTTTTGCACGAAGTTGAGAAAAAATCTGTTAATTTTTTATATGATTTTCTCACCCAAGGGACTAGAATTAATCAATCGACGTAAATAACTAGACTTTCTATATTAATTCATATAATTACTTTACCTATATATTTGTTTAATTTTAGAGAATAAACAAAATTTAAAACACACATCATTTATATGTGATCTCATTCAAAAATAATGCATTAATTATTTTCTTTCGGGAATATTTTTCACCTCAGAAAAAAAAGTAATACTGATTCTTGGTCTTCCTTTTATTCTTATTATGGAAGTATAAATAGGAAAATAGATCCTCACACAACTCTAATAAGCAATTTAATATTTTTAAATGCATTTCTTTCAGAAAGTGACTTTAATTTCATTATATGATGAATATGTTGCACACCTGAAACCAGTTTAAGCTTTAAATAGGGACTAGAATATATTTATATTAGCTCTCTACAATTTTTTATATGTTATACTATATGCATTTCAAGAAAGCGTAGGATTCACAACAATTTTTGACAAATTTCCCTCATGTAAACCATCTTGAATTTATAGTAAACACGGTGGAATCACGGACCTAATCTAACGTGGGGCTAGTATGGAAAAGATTTTAAGAAATTATGCAACTAAGAAACAAAGATACTGTAATGGGTCTATCCGCAAATCTTCAACTAATCCTCTTGAGGTAAAATTATTCTTTTTAACTGTAATTTCTGTCGAAAACTTCCTCGAAGAAGAAGACGAGACTTAGTTTAATTAGTTCTTCTATTTAAGCGTTGGCATTTGTGTACGCGATGATGGTCGATAGTTGATAGTTGGAGGATAAAAGTGATTAAATTATGAACAAATTTTACGACAGGAGGTCGTATAGTTAAGCAAGATATTTAAGGAGAATTGAAGCATAGAAGTCAAGAGTGCTCCAGGATCAGATAAGTAAATTTTAATTATATGTTAGTAGCCTTAAGCCTATGCGGTTGCTCTTCCGGTTATTTACTAAGTGCATTTATTACCTTTAGTTGTGTTGATTAAGTAAAAAGGATTAATGAAATTGTATTATAACTTACTATGGCTGCTCTTTGCTCAGATCCCCAAACACCAACAACCCAAAGTGGGTTGTTGCAATACGAGTACTTCAAAATGAAGTTAACTGAACAGATCAAATTATATTGTTTAAATAATTGCTGTATGTTTACGGTCTAAAAAATAACATAGAAGTTGTTCTTTCATTGAATGCATGATTTATAAGGTAGATATCGGGACTTTGAAAATAAATCAACATAGAGAGGAGGTAATGTATAATCGTTTCAGTTAAATAAACAAGAAAAATATAACGCATCTCTTAGACTGCGCAATCAAATAAAGCACTCCGAAATCAACGTTTTTATAGGATATTGAGCTGCTTTTCTTCAAGCTTACTACAATCAGTTAATTGTTTTTTATTTTATATATGAATCTCTATTTGTGAAAATATTCAGTTTTATGACATACCTAAGCTTCAAAAAAGAATTTTTCTAAATTCTATGAAAAGACATCTAAAAGACCTGACAACAAAACGATGGTTATGCTTTTATGTAAGGTCATTTTTATACAATCACACATTATAAATTTAATTTGTTTCAATTACAGATTTTACTTGAAATACACACACACACAATAAATATTTGGACCAATATATATATCTACCAATAAATATTTGGACATCCATTCAAATGAGGATATTTGTGGTCCTGATCTATGTCACGCTTCCTATACTTAATTATCGAGTAGGAAACAACATAGGCATTAATCGCGTGCAAGATGCCACGAAACTCAGAAATGTGTGTGATTTCGAGAAAAAGGGGGTAATTGTTTTTTTCCCCGAAATGGCCCAAATTTTTAAGGGGGATTTTAGTGAAAAAAACATTCCAAAATCGGTATTGGCTTTTGTGATTAAAAAGTAGAAGGTGAGCGGTGGTCGTCGAAATATGCTTTGACCCGGCAGACCCACGAAACAGATAGAGCCCAAAGGGTGCTTTTCCCAAAAATTCAAAAAAACGTACCAAAAATCCGATCCCCCACCCCAAAAGCTCAACAAGCATCCGGAATTGTTGTTTGTTTTGATTATTACCCTCCACAAGGAAGCACATTTGCTTGGTTTCCATAGTCGTGTTGTGCCGCCTATCCCTTTGTTAAAAATTCCCAAACCCAAGCGTTCCGTTGAGCTTGAAAACCACTTCGAATCCCCCAAGGAAAAAAACATGTTTCTGAAGGGGGGGTCCCCGTGGCCCACAGAGAACATTTTTGCGGCCCACCAACATATCGTCTCACAATAATATATAATAAACTAACAAACCGAAGCATAATAAAAATAAGATAGAATTCACTAAACATTTTTTTAGTTATACTCTTTTTTTTCTTTTTTGCTTTTATTAAGCAAATACGCATTGTATTATCAACAAAGTTTTAACACGGAAAAACATGGAAAATTTTTGTCTCACAAAAAAAACAAGTTATGTTTTTTTTTTTATCTCTAGGTTCATTCAGCAAATTTATTGTTTTCTTAAATTAATTAATGGGCATATTCAGATTTGTTCTATTCCCCAGGTCGTTGATTATTGTACTCAAGATTCTCCATTCTGTATGGGTAGGGTTTTTAAAATTAAAAAATCAAAAAAAAAAGGCAATAATACTGAGACAACCATCCTGTATGACTATGTTATTAGGACCCCCGGTAAGCTAGAGGTGGGGGATTATCTAAATGTAAAATTTGGTTTTAACACAATTTTTATTGGGAAAAACTTATATTACTTAATTTAATTGACAACTTTTTTAAATGAGAGTTAACCCAATTAAACCTTATATTCAAGTCGAACCCTTAGATCACTTTCTTAATTATAATAAATTAACTGACTAATCTCTTCCCATACAAAATTTACCTTTTTAGAGTCACCCCTTCATCGATTAGTATACCCCTTTTATTAAAATTTTTGATGAGAAGATTCGAAATTTCTTATAATTTAATTTGGGTTTAAAAGTTCCTTCTTCCAGAGCTTAGGATGACAACCTTGATCCGTGATTACACTAAGTTATCTCAGACTTGCCGCTCCCTCTCAAAAAACTTCACCTTTTTAAAATATATCTCATTTTACATATTCGATCCCTTTTTTTCTTCTTTATTGGGTTGGAAAGGTTTCGCCATTAATCGTGGGCCCTCAAAGAACTTAGGATTTGTTAAAAAAGGACGCGAGGGCGTCCCCCCTCAAAAAAAAAACGTGTTATTAAAGGGGTTTTCAATGCCCTAATTTTCTGTCCAAATCTTTATTTCTGAATTCCCGCTTTCTGAGTTTTATTTAAATTTTTAAACTTAAATCCCCCATTTTAACTTTTATAAATTTAATATTTTTTCTTTACTTTAATTTTTTATTATCCTTGAATTAAATTTAATGTTCAACTTTTTAAAATTTTAAACCGGAAAAAAAATTTTACTCCATTAACAGGCCAACATTAATAATACTGTTTATCTTGCCCACTCTCACTTTTTTACCATTCTTTAAAGTAATTTTTACACTTAAATTTTAAAAAAATTTTTCCCTTTCCCAGACCCCAAACTTTGCATCTGTATCATCACTTCATATGGGGCTGGCTTTTTGCTCCAATTTTTTGGTGTTGAAGTTATCTATTTCTCAATTTTCAGGGTCTGCTCCCCGAAATGAAAACTCTATAAATTACTGTTTCCCAAATTTTTGTTTAAAAATAATACCAATAAAACTAA